>CM047582.1:864856-969874 GCA_026184515.1 Peronosclerospora sorghi
CTACCAGCAAACCTGGCTGGTACACCAACTCGGTGATAGAAAGCACCACTTCCCTCGGGGCTTTGTGCTGTCGTCCCCTACCCTGGGGCTTAACAGCACTGAGGGGTCCCCCAGTAGGGCGCCCCGCACCTACTGGGAGCCGTCGTTTCCCGATGGCTTGTACAAGGGCTTTTTCCCCACCCTTGGTCCCTTGTAGCGAGTATCTCGCTGGGGATTTTTCGGACATCTGTTCCTCAGATGATCCGTGCTCCCACACAGGAAGCATCTCAGCGGCCCACGCCGCTGCAACATGGCTAAGAGCTCTGCCTCAAAGCTCTGTGGAAAAGAGTCAGAGTGACTCTTAGCGGGAGGTTTCTCCTCCGCTTCGACCTGGCTCAGGTCCATGGGTTCAGGACCCACCTTAGAGGAACGGAAGTTCCTCTCGGCGTTGAACGCCATCTTGAATGCCTCCTCCAGGGATTCGGGTCGGCATCGGAACAATTCCGAACGTGCTGGCCCTTCTCTCAGGCCTCCCATGAAGACGGGGATGGACACATCGCCCGAATACGCTTTCGCGTACATCCCTGCCAACAGGGTCTTAAGCTCCTGGATATAAATCTCCAGGTCCTTAGTGCCTTGACGGCAGCTCAGGAACGCCAGTTGATTCTGGAAAACCAGATCAGGCGTTGCGTACATGTCCATGAGCTTCTGCTTAAGGACCTTCCATGTTGGAAACACGTCCGTGACTGATTCCGAGCATGTAAACGCCCATGTACGGGCTTTGCCCGTAAGATGGGTCAATGAAAGTCCCACTTGAAAGTGATCATCGGTCATGTTCGCTGTGGCGAAGGCCGTTTCGACCTCTCGCAACCAAACTTAAAGGTTGTCACCCTTCTCTCCGGTGAACTCCTTTATCTTAAACGATAATGGAGGGCGCACCCCCGTGGAACGACCTCCACTACAACTCGCCTCATGAGCGATGAGGGCATTCACCCTTGCCTTTACGGCCTCAAGGCCCTGCTCCACTAGGAGCTTCATGCCTTCTTCACCCATTAAGGGTAACAGCCTTTTAAAGGCTTCTTGCTGGACGAGGGTCAAACTATTCCAATCGTCCTGATTCATCCTTTGCAGAGGTGCCTTAGTCTACCAACACAGGTGTTGGATTCACTACAAGTGCTACCAGATGTATCCGGTGCGTATACACACGGTGCGGCTAGCGCACAGAGGAAGACTCTTCCTTAAAGCGGTAGCTACCGCTACTTAGCCGATACGCCCTTATAAAGGGATTAGTAGGCGAGATCTCCTACTCGGGGCCAAGATTCCCGGGTTGGTTTACTACTTAGCCTTAACGGCTGTGTTCCCTTTACGGGGTGTAAGTAAAGGGAGGGCTCCCTCTTACCTACGACACTCACTGCACGCGCGACCGGTCGAGGTCGCGCATCTGCACTTTAGAGTGAAATGTAAACTGAATATATTTAATATGTAATTAGCCTAAATTAATTTAAACTAATATAAAATATATGTAATACTAAGTAGAATATTCCTTATTCGTACCTAGCTAAAATGTAGTGTACACACCTGTGTACCGACACGTGGATGGCTGACACACCACCACACCAAGGGCCCCTGCCCTGATTGGTTAAAATAACCAATGGTTCAAAACCTTTCAAACCGGTCAATAATGACCTCAACCGTAGTGTACTCATGTACACCAACACTTAATGTAACTCAAATGTAACCCGGTTACAGTGTTCGTATTGCATCGGGTTGCGTAAGTCGCCAGTGACTCTGATCTGAGTCATTGGGAGCAGAAGGTTAACAGGGTCCCCTCACGCTTATTAAGCCCATCCAGGACAGAGCGTACAAAACACTCCAAACACACGATTGGCCCAAAATATTCCGTCCTTTCATCCAACCCGATCGATCTGCCTTGAAAACTGGTACACTGGTACAAACTGGTCCATAAATTTCACTTGCACTTCACCACATTTTATATTGGATTTGCAAACGCCAAGCATGTGTATCACTTTCGACAATGGAAGCGGAGTTTTATGCATCGTCTCAAGTGGAGTGCGAGGTGTTTGGAGTGTACGAGTTGCTTACAGAGGTTGGAGTGAAGCTCAAGTTACCGATGATCCTGTACTCAGATAACCAAGGCGATTAAATTCTTGGAAGGAGAGAACAATTCAAGCAAGATGAAACATGTGGACGTCCGCATTAAGTTTTTGATTCCAAAGCAGATGGAAGGGAGTATTGATGGGAGTTACAATGGAACAAGTGAAATGATTTCAGACATGTTTACAAAGGCGCTGGCGATGCAGCGGTTTGGAGAGTTGAGATCAAGTGTTGGACTGTCAGAACACTGAAGGAAACCTGTTTTCGAAGTGCGCGGCGATGAGAAGGAGTGTTGGAATGTGAAGCTGCGTCAACATATTACGCTATTCCAAGGATATTGTATCGACGCACAAAGGACGAAAATAGGTGTACACAATTTTTATAATTTGTGACGGACTATAATTTAGTCTAGTCAAAATATATCTTTTACATTTTCTTATTCCCGCTAACTAACGTTAATTGCACGCCCGTTTAATTTGCGCGCATTGTTGCTTTATCCAGTGGAGTGATTGTAGAGAGGGGCACTGATTATCACGTGGAGTTGTTGGACTTTGCGCTCTATAACGTCATTATCACTCATGTTTATTGCCTTGTACTGCCTGTACTTGCTTCCACTTGCTAATGCGGTTCCAATGCGTGCGAAAATATGCGTGACGTAACTTGTACTAACTCCACGTAATAAGTAGCCACCTAAATCCACGTGAATAGTTCCAAACGTAATAAACTGAAAGTAATTAGGTCAGGTCACAATCGTACTAATAATCCACTTCCGCGTTCCCACTAATAGTCGGTTCCTATCTGCGCGTTGTGCGCACAAACGTACTATGCCTACTCAGCGTACTTGCGTACTAAGATTCTACAGTTGGAAAATTCTGAATTAAGTATATTAGAATTAAGTAAAAACCTAATCTAATAAAATGTATATGCATGTTTGAGTAAACCCCCACAAATAGAGTATGTACCCAAAACTCTTCACTGAAAGTCGTAACTGCCCGAATACGCGCAACGCACGGCGCGGCCAAATTTCAGGCCAATTTAACACTCCTTCTCGACTTTCACATGAACCAAAGTCACTCACACGTGTTCTCCCTCAGGCCCAGCCCTTGTTGCATGAACATTAGCCTTGGAAAACTCAATCCTTTCGTGAACACGTCTGCAAGCATACTCTGACTTGGCTCGTAACACACCTTGATAACACCTTCGCGTCCCTTGGCAACCATAAACTTCACGCGAACGTCTATGTGCTTGGTCCTGGACGTGACGCAATCACCATTCAATACCTTGATTGCCGCTTGGTTGTCGCATCGTAGCTGCATCGGGAGATTCACCGTCATTCCAATCTCTATCGCCATTTCACGCACTCCAAGTAACTCGCACTCCATTGTCGACGCTGCGTAAAACTCCGCCTCCATAATCGACAATGACACACTTGACTGCCGCTTGCACATCCACTTCGTAACCTTGCCATCAACTATCGTGACTCCACCACTAACGGATTTCCGATCCGTTTTCGCACCTGCAAAATCTGCATCACTATATCCAGCAATCGTGAGTTCGTTCCATTTGCTTGTCTTGCACTTTGTGTCGATTTCCATCTGCAGCTTCATATCCGCTCTCCCCTTCAAAAAACGCAATATTTTCTTCACTAAGTTCCAATCGAGAACACTTGGTGCATGTGCTTTCCTCGTCGCCTTGTGCACCGCATACACTATATCAGGCCTAGTGCAGCGGGCTATCCACATTAGACTCCCTGTAAGCGACTGAAAATCTTTCACACTCGGCTTCCCGTCCTTTCCACTAGTACTTAATAGCGTTTGCTCCTTTAAAATCTCATTTTCGTAATCATCTGTAATCGGCACCTTCACTGTGTTTGCATCTTCAAGTTTATAAGTCGCTAGTAAATCTTTAATCATCATTTCTTGATCCAAGAAATATCCATCGTTATCATTGTAAGTCACTCGCATTCCCAAAAATTTTGACACCTTGCCAAGGTTCTTGATTTCCAGTACTTACATATTTTCGAAAAACTTTTCCACACACGTCACATTGGTTCCAGTAACAAGTAAATCATCGACATACACGCCGACCACCAGTATCTCGTCATCACATCTCTTGTAATACAAGCAGATATCCGTACTGCTCTGTGTATATCCGTAGTGTACTAGATTTCCATGAAGCAGGCGGTTCCACAGTCTGCCCGCCTGTTTTAATCCATATAGTGTCTTCCGTAGTCGTAACACCAACTTCTTCACATCTTCGACTTTAAGTTCATCCAGCTTCTCTTGCTTGATCTTCATTCCATTCGGCACATACAGGAAAATCTCGTGTTCGTCTTCTAACGCCTTTACATAAGCGTTCGGTATATCTCCATGTAACGCACGCACATTCCACTTCCTTGCGATACTTAAAATAAATTTGACCGTAGACATTTCCATAACAGCCGCAAAAGTTAACTTGTAATCCACTCCATATCTCTGTTCGTTGCCACACGCCACTAATCTCGCTTTAAATCTCTCGAGATTCCCATCTGCATCGGTCTTCGTCTTGAAAACCCATTTTGTGTGCAACGGCCTTACATCTTCAGGCCTGCGAATTACCTCCCAAACTTGGTTATCTTCAAGCGCATCAATTTCCGTCTTGATCGCTTCCAACCACTTGTCCTTATTCGTACTGCTTACTGCTTCCTTGTAATTTTCCGGGTCATTCTCCATTATTAAATTTCCTTCTTGTCTTGGACTCTCTTTGTCTTCAACTTCAATTCTTGTTTCCGCGGCCTTTTTTGCCGCGTACTTCCGCGTAACGTGTCGTTCACGCGTCCACCGGGCCTTTTTCTTGCCCTTTACTTTTTCGGTGTGCTTCACGCCAGTTCTTCCGCCTTCCTGCGTACTTACAACTGCGTCTCCATCCGCTCGTGATTCGTTATCTCCTTCTAACGGTCCATCACTACCTTCACTCGAAATTCCATTTACATCCTCTTGAAAGAAATTTCTTAATTGCTCGTTTTGGGTCTCGTTTAACGTCTCAATGTTCCACACGTGCTGCGTTACTGTCACCTTGTTATCCTTCTTCAAGTACACTTTGTACCCTTTAGTTTCTTCACTCTTTCCGATTATAATCCCAACTTGCGCCCTGTGCACTAGGGCGTTCGTCCCCGGGTTCCTGTACACCGTACACGGGGAACCGAACGTCACAATTTCGCCTAAATTCGGCTTTTCACCCTTCAACAATTCTAATGGTGATAATCTTCTTGCATTAGCACTGGTAGGCGTTCTGTTCAGAACATACGCCGCGTACTCAGCCGCGTCTCCCCAAAAAGAGAGATTCAATCCACTTGCAAACAACATGCATCGGGACATGTTCATGACGGTCCGATGCATGCTTTCCGCCTTTCCGTTGCTATCTTGATTTCCGGCCTCACTGACTTGTCTCGAGATTCCCGTGCTTCTACAGAAGTAGTCCAACACTTTATATTCTGCACCACCGTCTGTTCGTAGAACGTGGATCTTGCAGTTGAATCTCCTCTCCAAAACGCCAAGAAATGCTCAAACTTCTTTGCAGCTAAATTCTTGGTCTTGGCCAGGAAAATTCTCACGTAGTTCGTCTTATAATCGATGAAATTTACTAGGTACCTGTTACCCATCCTGTCCCGCGGAGTGATAGGTCCCTTGAGGTCTGAGCACACTACGCCACCGATTCTGTCAATCGATACGTGCTCTACTGTGTCCTTCTTAGATTGTCGATTCTTGCTTTGCTTCCCTTGAGCGCAAGTCACACAATTTCCACGCGTGTAGTCCGTTATTTTAATCCCGTACTTGGGATCCTTTGCAAGTGTAACAATGGTGTCATAATTTAAATGACCCATTCTTGAGTGGAAATGCATCAACGTTCCTTCTTGAACGTCTTTGTCAGCGGCATAACTTCGGTCATTTTCACTCATCACTGCCATCACTAGACTTCCAAAATTGGACCTTCCCCTGTCAATTCTTCCTTCGATGGTAAGCACGTTGTTAGACATCTTCACACTCTCCATCCCTCGTCCAGTCTTTATGCACACCATTGTCCTTTTACCATCGACATAAGACAACGTACAGCCCTTTTTCTTCAGTACTCCATACGATAAAATGTTCCTCGTAAGGCTTTCCACAAAAAAACGTTTGTTACCTTGAGAAGGGTCTCCTTCTGTCCGCACATTACGTATATGTACACCGAACCCTTCTTGTTGATCTGCAGCTGCTGACCGTCCGCTTGGTAGCATACCCCAGTAACAGTCTCCACATCCGTGAGAAAACTTAGATCATGCGTCAAATGCATGCTGGATCCACTATCTAATATCCATGTGTCCCTTTTTGAAACAACAATCGAACTTTCAACAGTCAATGCGAAATCTTCTTTCTTGGTCTTCTTTTTCGGGCAATTTGCAAGAATGAGCCCCTCTTCTCCACATTCGTAACATGTTCTCTTGGTCGGCGACTTTCTGCCCTTGTTTGATATCACATGTACCGCGCCACCTTGATACGTTCTCGGTATCCTTTCGCTAAACTCCACTGCTTGAGCAAACTTGCAGAGCTCCTCTGCCTGGCGCAAGTAATACGGCCGCGTATGATCGTACTTGGAGATGAGGATCTGCCTCATCTCCGGCGCTGCATGGTAAATAACGTTATTGAGTACTAAAGACTCGCAATTTGAACCAACAGCGTCAGCTATCGCGGTCAGATACAAGAAATGATCTGATCACGACCTTCCGACCAACTTCCGCGCCATAAAGAGCTTCATGCCCTGTGCCGGTGTTATCTGTACATTAAAAACAGACAGCATCTTGTCCATTATATACCATAGGGCGGGTGTCTCACACCACCACCCTTCCACTTGACGGTTGTACTAGGCTTCTGCTGGGCCCGCCAAGTAATGACCCAGCAGATCCACTTTTACATCCTCTGGCCATTGGTAGCCACATGCGGCTTCGGCAAGGCTTAATTGCCTTAGAAACTTCCGCCCCCATGCCTGGAAGCCCGAACCAAGCCCTTTGTAAATTTCCGCGCCGTCAAAAGGTCTGATCTGCAAGCTTTTTTCCTTTGGTGAAGGGGTCCCTACCGCCCCAAACACCTGCGCCGCACCATTACCTTGCCCCGCGTGCATATTGGGGGGGTAATTGCCGTTTCCATGTTGATTGTACTGTACTCCAGCATCTGGTCTTCTGCCTCTTGAAAACGCGTCCTTTCCCGCGTGGAAAGTGTCTTCAAAACTTTGTTTACCTTGTAAACCAGTCATGTAACCCCTTCTGTCGTCTTCGCTTCCACCCAACGACGCTATACTCATCTTGGTATCCGCCCTGGGCGCGTGCACAGCATTCTTGACTTGATACTGCTCCCCATGCTTACTTCCATCTTATCCAGTCCATCCACAATAGTAGCAAGCATCTTCATCATCATTGGGTCCATCTCTTTTGTGTTTGCCTCTGTTTTTTCTTCCGTATCGGCCTGACCCTTCCTTGGGCTCATAACCTGTTGGACTTTGCGCTCTATAACGTCATTATCACTCATGTTTATTGCCTTGTACTTCCTGCACTTGCTTCCACTTGCTAATGCGGTTCCAATGCGTGCGAAAATATGCGTGACGTAACTTGTACTAACTCCACGTAATAAGTAGCCACTTAAATCCACGTGAATAGTTCCAAACGTAATAAACTGAAAGTAATTAGGTCAGGTCACAATCGTACTAATAATCCACTTCCGCGTTCCCACTAATAGTCGGTTCCTATCTGCGCGTTGTGCGCACAAACGTACTATGCCTACTCAGCGTACTTGCGTACTAAGATTCTACAGTTGGAAAATTCTGAAGTAAGTATATTAGAATTAAGTAAAAACCTAATCTAATAAAATGTATATGCATGTTTGAGTAAAACCCCACAAATAGAGTATGTACCCAAAACTCTTCACTGAAAGTCGTAACTGCCCGAATACGCGCAACGCACGGCGCGGCCAAATTTCGGGCCAATTTAACAGGAGTATCAAGTACTAGTTAAGTGGATTCGTGTGGAGACATTTGGATTATTGTGGCACAGGCCTGGATTAATTGATTACGCATATTCAAGTGGAGACTATACATAGATTAAGTGAAGATTACGCAGTTGCACTACGATTACATTATGGTAAAAGGTAAGAATGCACAACAACAAGAAGAAGCTTTACCTCGAGGTGGCGTTGAGATCGTCATTCTTTTATTTTCCTTGTGATAAGAGTTTTTGGCTGGGTGAGTGAAGATACCGTATACATTTATTGTACATACATGCTTTGAAAATATAATTAAAATGTACAGTTAACATGCCCGCTCTTACCAAACCTCATGTACAGACCAACCTAGAGCACTCGATAAGTGGCACTTTCCACGCTCTTTCGTGCAATGATGTGGAATGTGTCGTCATGATTCGAGCGCCTTTGGTCAACAGTATAATTTGTTCCGCTGCTTTACGATCAGGTGACACGTGCGAACCGGCTTTTATTCGGATTAAGAATTGTTTATGTTCTGGAGAACATTTTACCCAATATACAATCGAGAAGGATGACCAACATCGACTCTTCACTTTGTGTCTAACTACAGACTATTTATTGGTTACACTATGATACACGATTTCTGCATTTCTATCCTCGTTTTGGTGCTGTGCAGCCTCAGTCTTCATGTTGTCGTCCGGGCTTTCTCGTTTCAAGGTACGGCACAGCACACTAGAGTCGACTCGTGGCAACGGAGGGCTCACATAAATTTTGCCGTGATGCGCACACGTCTATCGTCACTGTAGTTCCAGGTCTCAAGGTAATGTACGCGGCAACATGTCCATATTTCGGTTGTGCGATTGAGGACGCAGAGGAAAGTCATGACATTGACAACCCTTATCTATCCGAAATGTTTTCAGAGCTGGGTAACGAGACACGCGTATGTATGTGACACTAAACTTGCTTTCGCTGCTCTAGATCTGCTGGATATTACGTTGAGCTTTTGTACAGACCCCGCATTCCCACACTCACCCGTGCTGGTGGCAGTGAGAACATTTGACGCAGTAGTATTGCGCTGGCGCAGCTTTGAGACGCTATTGTGGCCGGTCGAGCGCTTCGTGCTTCAGCGTTACCCGGATAAAAACAATAAGTTACAGTGGTGTACGCTGTTGGACGACAACATATCGGACCTTGTCGATTTCGAAGTACAACCAGGGCGTAGATACGCGTATAGAGTGCAGACCATCAGCAGACTCAATGTGACGAGTGCGTACGAGTACCAGTCGGCAGAGTTACATGGTGGCACTTGTGGTAACAGCTCCGTTAATCGTGCATCATCGGCTTTGCTGGGTTCTCTGGAAACATTCAACGCTGAGGGCACTCACTCTCTTGGACTCATCTTCGCGTGTTTCTTGACGGTGTATGGTCTCGTGCGTGCCAGTGTCTTGAGTGTTCAGGGAACACAGTCTCGTAGTCATCGCTTGAAGCGAATCAGAATGTCAATGTCGGAGGAAATGGCCGCAGTAATTAGCACGCCAACAGGCCAGGATCGTTCTGTGGTGTCGAGGCGGTCTTTGACGTCGACGTCCAGCTCATCGTCGTCCGTAGATATTGATCCCAGCCTGCGTGAGGGTACACCGGACGATATTTTCCCTACTGTCACCGCCAGAGTTAGTAACTGTTCCCTTGCACGCAGCAGCATGGGTGGCACCATCCAGCGGCAGCAGTTGTCCCAGAGCCCATTTCGGCATTCTTTTCAGTCTATTTCGCGTCGTATCGGCCCAATCGATAAGAAGACTGCCGCTTGTGAGCATTGTGGTAAGCGTTTCGGTTTTTTTCGGAAGCGACGTTTGTGCGATATTTGCCACTCGGTGTCTCTTTGCCGCAAGTGCGGCTATCCGGCCTCTTTAGACAATATTCGAACGGATTTGCAGCTAGCATTAGCAGACAACACAAGGGCGACCATGCGCTGTCGTGGCCCAAGCAGACGTCGCTCGTGCTTTCGTCAACACCAGCAGAAACATCTCAAGATTCGCAGCATCTGCCGGAACTGCTGCGATGACATGTACCGGTACACTACGAATGACGTTCGTACACAAAATCCCTCTAAAAACGATTCGGTGCAGTCTGAGTGATAGAATATTGTAGGGCAGTCACTAGAGAAAGCGTCTTATGCGAGCAAGTGTGGAGAACGATGAGGCGGCGGGACATGCAATCAATTCGTGGAGTTTGTTTTGGGCCAGATGGTAACGATACTGAGTGAGACGCGCGACATTTGTACGGTACATGTACTACCTCTGCATGCTCTTCGGAGAATGCCGCATGATCGCATTCACCTTTACAGTACATGTACAAAGTGGCGGCGGCTACACGAAGCCACAACGAGGGCGCAGCTGCAGGGGCATGCATTGAAGCCCATCTCCGCTGCACCGATTTAATTTGCAACTCCCTGGAAGAACCTCTCTTAGTGAATTCTAGCATTACTTGTCCGAAGCCACAATAACGGCTCTTCTTTAGAGTGCGTCGGATGGATCGTTGTTAGGCAAAATGGAGAATCTTTAAGGACCAATACTCACTATCGGATCCACTATGAAAGCATGCGGCATGTGCGACAATGCAAGATGCTCGTCTTTGTAAAGTGGAGGTTGGGTATACTGTATACAGTTGGCGCGTTTATGCAACTTATGCACTGTTTTGTCGCAGGGTACTCCCTACCACTTTTATTCCTGCTCTATATTCCCTCCGTAGAGGAATGTAGTGGAGATACAAATCAAGGGCCCAGATATATAGATATATTACGTATAAGGAAACAAGTAGTGATATCATTTCGAGATGCAAAGTGACCGGCTATCCGATACTAACACCTAAGCTCTTCTTTTACCGAAAAATTTGCTTCAGGGACTGTAGCATAGGGGTACAAGTTTTAGCTTCCATGCAAAGGCCTTATCGACTTTATCTAAGAAAAATATAACCTGCAATAAGACTCATAGATCATTGAACTAAACCGATGTTGGGGCGCTGACGCGTTCGTGGTTCAACATGACGACATACGTACTTTTGGTAGTTGTGAATTAATTTTTTGCTCAAGACTGCACATACTCTGTATTGGAATAAAAGCATTTTTACCCGTAAATTCCTTCCATATGACTATTCTATCCTCCCGCCGTATCATTTTTTGCCATCCAGGGTTGATGGTTGCATTAGAGGTTGCCGACGCAAGGAACTGTAAAAGGATTGGAAAGTTTCATTTCGCAACTTCCCAGCAAGAGAATCGAAGACCAAGACACGACGATCAGCATGAATGAACACGTCAAAGGTCGCCCGTTCGCTCGACTTGCCTCGTTTAAGGCTCTTCCTGAAGACCTGATCAGTCAAACGGAAGAAGCACAGAAGCTGTTGACCGAGAAAAAAGCGGAAATTTTCACAGTGCATCACTCGGCGCTAATCAAGGTGCCGCAGAGTGTACGTGGCAAGGAACTCGTTGAGTTTCTGGAGAAGTGGTTGACTCCCGAAGATGATGAGAAGGAGGAGGAAGTAGAGAAGAAGGAAGAAATGGCAAAGACGGACGAAGAGCCCAAGTCTGAGAACGAAGCGCCAAAGACTGAAGAAGAGCCCAAGACTGAGGAGAAAGAAGCGCCCAAGGCAGAGGAGGATACACCTAAAGAGGAAGCGTCCAAGTCTGAGGATAAAGTTCTCGAGTCGGGGGAGGAAGTGCCAAAGGCTAAGGAAGCAACAGCAACAGAGGCAGAGGTTCCCAAGGAGCAGCAGCCTCGAAAAGAAGCCAAGAAAGAGGAAAAGAAGAAGGAAAAGAAGGTTGACAAGTCTTCACCGCACTATTTGCGAGCTAAAGAGATTGCAGAAGCTCTTGTTCTTGCCGGTTTCATCACCTCGTACAAGGACCGCGTCAAGAACTACACAGCCGAACCTCCCAAGGAGAATGTGTTGGACAACGAGCTGTTCGTCCCGCTTTCTGACGCCATCACCGAGTCTAACGATACGACGGTATGGAGTGTCATGGATGGTACCATTTACGCGTCGCAGCTCAAGCGTAAGGCTGGCGTGTTTTCGGCTTTCACCCAGGGCAAGGACGTCTACGTAGTAATTAACGAGAAGACAAGCAAAATCTACTTTTTCGAGTCAGACGTGGCACGTGCGGCTCTTGCTGAGTACATTGCAACGGATGGTTTCGTCCAGTTTGACAATGCTCACTTCCAGTACGGTGTAAAACTGGTTTATGGCGATAAGTCTGAGCTGCTGAATTTGGTGACGAAGGAGGATCAAGATGCATTTTTGAACACGCTGTTGAACGTCGGTGTGCAGTACCGCGAGGTATACAACCTCGCTGCTGAGGAGGCCCAGTCGTTCTACGAGCTCAAGGACTTTGACATGAACAAGAAGGAAGTAAGTATGGAAGATTACAAGGGAAAGGTCGTGTTGGTGGTCAACGTGTCTAGCAAGTGTGGCCTGACTCCCACAAATTACCCGGAGCTGCAACAACTGCACGAAAAGTACCAGGAAGAGGGTCTCGTAGTCCTCGGATTCCCGTGTAATCAATTTAATAGCCAGGAACCCGGCACCCACGAGGAGATCCTCGAGTTTGTGAAGCAGTATAACGTGACTTTCCCACTATTCGAAAAACACGACGTGAACGGCTCAAACGCTCGTCCAGTGTTCACGTACCTGAAAGCGAAGCTTCCCGGAACGTTTGGCAACTACATTAAATGGAATTTCACAAAGTTCCTGGTGGACCGTAACGGCCAGCCTTACAAGCGCTATGCCCCCACGGACCTTCCGATTTCATTTGAAGAGGACATTAAGGAGCTCCTAGCGAAGGAAGCCGAGACGGAGAAGACGGAGGAACAAAATGAGGAAGAAGCTGGTAAATCCGCCAAGTCGGATGAGGAAGCGACGACGGAGAAAAAGGAGGTGGTTACTTCGGAAAAGGTGGAATCGAATAAGGAGGAAGATGTGACTGCGACGGATGTGGTGGCGACCACGGAGGAGGCTGTCAATTCTGAAGAGGCTGCGTCAGCGGCACCTTGATTGGCTGTAGGACTACCAACTTATCGACTTTCCCATCGATCTTTTATTGTAATAGTCAGTCGCAAATTTGTGCAAGCATATACACATTCGGCAAGTCCAAGTTTTGGACTATTAAAACTCTAAGCCTTCTTTAGTGCTACAGATCCATCGTGAATGCTCATCTGATTTGTGATTCCATCAACTTACGCCATTAATAACCCTAAGAACAGGGAAGAAAAATGAAAAAGAGAAAGAGAAAGCCACTAAAGATGCAGAGAGCGGGAATTGGGTGGAAGACGTGTGGGTTTGATGGTTCAATTTCCCGAACCATACTCCATTGTGCACTAGTTGCAGACTAATCCGTGGTAGTACTATGGACATGCAGATCAGTTTTAAGGAGTATGTTATTGGTTAGAAATAGCGCTTTTACATCTACCTATTTAGACGTTTCCGTCCCTGTCACGTTCCCGGTCACGTAGGTGCTTCTATCGGTTAACATTATATACCTCGGTACGACCGGGAACTACACTAGTGTAGAATGATAAGCATGATTGAATTAAACCTGATATAAATGAAAACAATATTTGTATTCATTATTTTCTCTACATAGACTCCAAAATATGTAAATGTGGCCCCTGTCATTCGGAATCGAGCCCGCGGTCATCCTCTCGAATCCCTCGCGGTCAAGCAGTTCGCAACCATACACACCCGAAATGGCATGCGTCAAGCTTGGTCTGTCCACGTCGCAACACATCAAATCTGTAGCTACTACTTCACTGCTTCGTCATGCTTACATTTTTCTCCACTCAGATATACGCCGTTCCGTACTCCGTTTTACACTTGACCATTTTTACTCCATCGCATGCGAAGGCAGGGTAAGTGCAGCTAGTCTCATTCCTGTTACCGGTGAGGTTACCTGCTGTCGGCTCCCCACCTCAAGCCCGTATTTTCGAACCGAGTATTGGTATGTGCCTCGCGACAGAGTACGTAACCCCCCGCACCATTCCATAAGTCGACGACGAAGCATGCACCACTTGAGAGCTCGTATAATCTGCGGCGCCAGAGACGACACCGAGCGCCATACCTGAAGCGTACACGACCTTATTCGTCGTATACTTTGATGCCTGAACTGCCGTGTTGCCAGTTTTGCTGGCTACCGACGACACCACATGAACTGCTTTATTCTTGGTCCTAACAACCATTTGCTGGCCTTCATACAGCTTTGTGAAGGCTACAGATATCGTCGCATCCACCTTGTTGTCCACCGAGTTGAGAACAGGCACCATCAAAGACTGGTCTACGTCGTGCAGAGTCTTACCCGAGACTGTGGCGAGCACTGTGTTAACAGTCGCTTCACCTAGGCGGGCAAACGGCTTGATGATGCGGAAGCTCGTCGTGTAGTCGTACACGCTCTTCGTCGTATCATAATAATACGACACGCGCATGAACCACGGTCGATGCGTCTCAGCACGAGTCAAACTAGTCGACTTCTGATTGGTCTGCGTCCATTCCGCGCTGAGTATCAGATGCATACTTTGGGCCTCCGGTGAAGAGCCAACGGAGAATTTTAATGTTCGTTCATGAAAGCCCTTCAAAAATCCCCGCAATTCCCACTTCTCCGAAGCCAAAGGCGTCTTCGGGTGCTGTCGAAGCACTTCAATCGTGACTTCCTCAGATTCTGCAATTTCGTTCAATTTGCTGCAGTGACCAACAAATGATGAGGACATCAGCTACCACGAAAAAAGGTAAACCACACAAAATCAGACTAAACCACGCACAAATTGAGGGTTTCGTTGATTGCTTGACCAATCGACGCGGACTTAGTAGTGCTGCGATCGTAGCCGCCGACAGCCACCCGAACACTATATTGTTTCTTCGACTCATCGTCATCACCCTCAAGTCGATGGACTGCAAGAAAACACACAACACGGCACAACAGGGCAAGTCCTGTTAGACGGAATCGTAGCGAAAAAGAGCACTGATCGCACCCTTCACGGCGAGTGTACCGGACACTGCCATCTTGATCCCGTAGACACTTTCCTTTGCCTGGGCCAATTGGATAATGAGAGAAATGCTCCCGTTAGCCCGAGCATGCTTCGCACCCTCTCGCTCGAAATAGATGGGTGCGCGCCGCGTCTCTTCTCCACCTTTCTGACTTGACTTCTTTATACACCTGATGCACACCTCGCGACCTCGGCTTGCCAAGGAAGTTTTTCCGGCCCTTTCATTTTTGAGTGGGAGAGGGAGCACGTGAAAAGTCTTCAAGCTAAATTTCTTCAACAAAGACTCCTCTGGAACTATCCGGGCCTGACTGCTGTCTCACATACAAGTTTCATTGCGAAAAACGGCCGACACAGGACTTCTGGCAGTTGATTCTGATGGGGCCATTGAAAATAAAGGATCCGACGTGATCGTCTTTTTTCTGTGCGCGTGACAAAATTGTTTGGTTACGTCGGGGGTATCATTTTGCGACTTTGTGTACTTAACTAAAGAAGACAAATGCAAAGCTGGCTATTGAAACTTGCATACTTTAGTTCCAGAGCAAGCAGCTTGTTGTGTGCAGTTTCTGACCTTGGCGCTTGTCCCTTCAGGTCAACTGTCCAGACTAAAGATCGTCTCAGTCGTCTTCTTTGTTGGATCTCAGCTGCCTCGCTCTGGATATTTGATCTTGACAGTCGATTGTTTTATCATTGTGAATTGCTAACCCAGATGGTAATGCTCGTCGCACGCGTCAGTGTGTAATTTCGTGCTGGGGCGGAACTCAATCCAATCGTACGGTGCACTGCCGTCCCTATCGCTCAGATTGCCACCTGGTTAGACTTCAGTGTTATACGTAGCCGCAAGAGGTAGGTATAATCTGCGGTTTATAATTTGTGCTCTCCACACTGATTGTATCAACCGCTAACGTAAATAAAGCAAGGGACCTCGTGCACATTAGCGCATGATCTTGCGGTAGAGACTTCCACATTTATTGTGCGCAACGGTGAGTGCAGCTGGCAGCCATTCTTTTATCCTTTCAGGTGGTGGTTACATGATGCGATAAAGTAGTTTAGGTAGTAATATATAGCCACTATCGCTGGTACTGCTAGCGCCAAAGCCCGTGACATTTTAGACTCATTTCAAATGTGTAGACTGGACAATCAGCGCCGCCAGTATGAAAACAGGCGGCTATAATGACGCATCCTGATTCTGGCCTCTCATTTTCCATTTTTCTGTTTCGAAGTACACAGAAACCCTCCAAGATGCTGACATCGGGAACCCTCGAGATCAAAGTGCATGGCATTGAAGCCACTTTTGGGGACGAGGAACATAGCGCCAAGAAGATCGGTGTGCGTTTTAGCGTGGGTAAGGTCCAACAGACGACCACATTCAAGAAACCGGATACTTTGATCGATGAAATGTTGACTCTGCGTGTGCACGAGGTGGCGGCGGACGCGAAGCTGCACATCGAACTGCTACACGAAAATAGCAAGCGACCCATCGTGAGCACGCAGAAGCCGTTCGCGGAATTCCAGAACAACCCGAAAAGACTGAAGACAACGTTCACATTTGGCGCTAAAGCCGCGCCTAGTACGGCGCAGCTATCGTACAGTGCAAACTGGGTGTCTAGTGACAAGACGTTGGCAACATGGGATACGCAACGACCATGGTTCATGCGTGTGTCATACTACTATGATACTTCCAAGCATATCTACAATTACACTACGGGCTTCCGCGTTGTGGCGCCATTTGCTCGCTTTGGGGAGAACACAGCGAACACGGTGGTCGAGAAGGTGAGTGGTAAGACGCTGCATGAGATTGACGAGGCGTGGGTCGGTCCTGGCCTCAATGCTCTAGACGACAAGGTGGATGCCACCATATCGTCTGTGGCGACGACATTGTATTCTAGTCAGCAGTACGCTCTAAAGAAGAAGGACGAGGCTGTGGGCGTTGCCTCGTCCGCTGCAAAGTGGACGACGGACACTGTGTCGAGCGCCGTTGGTGCTACCGTGCACGGGGCCGCTAGTGTCAAGGACTATACGACGGAGAAGGTGGTGTCTGCCACATCGAGTGTTTATGGCACTGTGGCTAGCGTCGCGGACTACACTAAGACGCAAGTGGTGCACGCATCGTCATCGACCTATGGTACCGTGAAAGGAGTCACGGTAACGGCATTGAGTTACGTGCCCGTAATCGGTCCGAGGATTATCGCGGCGTAAACGTAAACGTGATGTGAGATGGTATGACAGCTGCGAGCGCATTGACCTGCCGCTTCTTGTCATTTAATGTTTAAAAGTCCTTTGCGAAGGTAGCATAACTTTGACACAAAATCAACAGTCTTGCAAACACTTGACATCATCCTATAGTTACCCTTTCTCGCCGTGTACTTGGATATGATATTCTTTGAGCTGTTCTGGTAAGACGGAGCCCGGCGCATTTGTCATGAGCTCATTGCCCGTGGACGTCTTCGGGAACGCAATCACTTCACGCAAACTTGGCGCTCCACACAGAATAGCGACAAGACGGTCAAGACCCAAAGCAATCCCACCGTGAGGTGGAGCTCCGTGACTGAGGGCTTGAAGCAGATGCTCAAAACTCTGGCGCTGCAGCATCGGGAGATCCAAAATATCTTCGAAAACAGCTTGTTGCAACTTCGCGTGGTGGATACGAATGGATCCTCCGCCCAGCTCCCAACCATTGCATACTATATCATAGTGTTGGGCAGTAATATGGAGCAGTTTTTCGACCTTCTTCCGATCTTCCAACAAGCTTCTCCCACGATTTCTCGCAGCAGCTGTCAAAATCTCCTTTAAAACCACAGCGTGGTCAGCACGAGGGGCGGTGAAAGGATGGTGCGTCGCGGATAAAGAGACTTTGTCTCCATGCTCGGCGCTATTCTCGTCCTTAGCCTGACTAAGCTTAAACATGGGAAAGTCAATCACCCACAAGTGACTAAAGTTGTTCGAGTCGAGCTCCGCTAGCAAGAATCCCTTTGCGTACAACAACTGCGCAGAATGTGTACGAAGACGTCCAAGCAACGTGTTTACGTCATCATAGGAACCGACAGCAAAAATCAATACATCTCCCTCTTGAGCGTCCAGACGCTCATTAAGCTGCTTCATCTCGGAAGCTGAGATTTTCTTTGACAAAGAAGACTTCCAATACTTTCCCGCCTCGACTTTGACAACAAACACACCGACGGTGCTAGACGCGCGCTTGGCAACTTTTTCTAATTCATCAATCTCTTTTCGTGTAAATCCATGCCTTGCAAGAGATTTCGCATTAATAGCACGAATTACGTTGCGTTTGCTAGAATTTTTCGCGTGGCAGCTATCACGTAATGCTTTAAAGGGAGCGAAGTCGCATCCATCCAGCAAATCATCCACATCTTGAAGCTCCATTGCGTAACGCGTGTCTGGTTTGTCCACACCAAAGCGATGCATCGCCTCATCAAAGCTTATGCGGGGAAACGGTCGATCAGGTAGGTCCTTGCCAGCCGCTTCCCAAATCTTCTTTATTAAACGTTCTATTAGGTGCATCACATCTTCCCGGGTAACAAATGACACTTCTAAATCGATCTGCGTAAATTCTGGCTGACGATCCGCCCGTCCACCTTCATCTCGATAACATCTTGCAAATTGAAAGTATTTATCTAACCCTCCCACCATCAATAGCTGCTTATACTGTTGGGGACTCTGTGCCAACGCATAGAATAGTCCTTCACTCCGCGTTGGCACAAGAAATTCTCGAGCACCCTCTGGAGTGCTTTTAAACAGCGTCGGAGTCTCGATCTCTAAGAAACCTTCCGAGCATAAAAAGTTCCGTGCGGCGAGTGAAATTTGCGAGCGTATCACAAGATTTTGCTGCAGTGCAGATCGACGCAGATCTAGGTATCGATGACGTAATCTCGTGTCTTCGTTCACTGCTTCAGAGCTTGTGGACACTTGGATTGGCAAGCATTCACACGAATTTAACTCGACAATCTCCTCCACAACTACTTCCACACATCCTGTAGCCATGTTATCGTTGCACATGTTCGATGGTCGAGCACGTACAACACCCGAAACTTGCACGACCGACTCGGGACGAAGCAATTTCATCACATTAACTGAATATAACAGTGGGGATGGATGTCAATAAGCTTACGTAACAGCTATTTATAGCAGAGCTGGTCACGAACCTGCTGATTCGATAAAATCTTTTTTTAGCACGAATTGCGTAATTCCATAACGATCACGTAATGTCAGGAAGGAGATGGGACCAAATGGACGAATGGCATCAATCCAACCACTTAAAGTCACGCGTTGTCCGTCATGAAGCTCCTTGCGGAGCTCTCCACATGAATGCGTCCGATACAAGCTGAACGTTCGTGCTATATCGAATGAAAATCTTGAAGCAGCATGATGCAGCCTACATAGTCAACCATAGAGATACAGAAAATCGGACACTTTCACCCGATAAAAAGAGGGCTTACCTGCAATACTTTCGAAGCATTCCGTTAAATGTATTCGTATAGCTCATGTGGCACACACATTACTATCTAAAAAGTGTATGGTTGGAACAAATGTGTTCATAGCGACCGCCCAGGGCGTCGTAGTCACAGTGCGCAGCAAAACGGTTTTTGTGCTACCTACAAGTGATTCAACCACACAGAAACTACTGCGATTTAAAGTTTTACAAGATGTGACAGGAGTTTCAGAGATCGCTGACGATAACGATGAGCCCAAGGAGAAGAATCAAGCTATGCAGCCTTCAGCGCCACCCAATCGCATCACAAACGTCAAATTGTTTTATCCGCAAGACTCCGATCTATTAGCACTCCTTCTTCTCGTAGATGAACGACGACTGGTGTATTATGAACTCAATCTGTCAGCCGAGACGTTGCTACTCAAAACTTCGCGTTCGGTGCCTCGAAGTGCTGCGTGTATGACAGTGGGTCATTTAAAGTTAGAAAATGGAGAAACTAAGTACGCAGTTATTTTGGGTCAAAAGACGGGTGATGTAGTGGCTGTGCCATTCCCGGACCTGGACCGTGACCTTAAGGCATTGCTGGGACACACTACATCGATGGTCACCAACGTAGCGGTGAACTATGATTCATCACTTCTACTTACAGCCGACAGAGATGAAAAGCTGCGCGTGTCGAAGTTTCCAAACACTGCTGTCATTGTAAGCTACTGCTTGGGCCATGTTGCTAGTCTGACCAAGGTGGCATGCAGCACAGTCACGCCGGAACTTGTCGTGTCGACTTCGATGGATAACATGCTAATGCTTTGGGATATGATTACTGGTAAATTACTGGCTTCCAATGTGCTACTTCCAGGTATAGAAGTATCCGAATTAGAACCTCTCGATGAGGAAGCCGAAGATGACGATAGTGGTCGCAGAGTTGCCAAGAGCCTGTTGAACGTGTCACTGACAATTTGCCCGAAGACAAACACAGTCGTGGTGCTGGTAAACAACCAGTACGTGCGATTCTTCGATATCACCGCTCGGGATTTAAGAGAAGTGACCATTCCCCCTGAGGACATGCATTTGCTTCTAGCGGGCGATCCCAGTGAAGTTTGTTTCACTGACAACAACATCCTTGCGGTGTCGTACAAAAAGAACCCATTTTTACAGTTATTTTCTATCTCAACGGAGGGAACGCGGAAGCTAGTATTAGTTAACGCTGCGATTGATGCGTTCAAAGACTTCCGGAGCGCTGCTGAGATGATTGGTAGGTATTGAATTGCTCATTATTCTAACTCGCAATCTCACGAAATTATGACTCGTTTTCAGAAGTAGTTGATGACGAAATGAAAACCTTAGACATACTAGAGGATGGTCTGAAGAAGAAGAAGGCGCGTAATGGTGAGTGGAACAAGAGAATTTCTTGAGTTTAACCAAGAAGTTACATGAACTGGTTTTTGAGCGAGGTTTTCGGAACGATGAATCCCATAGTTGTTAGGGTAATCATGGGAACAGAATTCGGATATTTGATCGCATTCAATGATCAATAGATTTGAAACAAATGTGACTGATGGAATTAACTGCCCAATAGAATTTTGTACACAAAGCAAATTTAGCGTAGTCCAGCCAGAGCGTGCAAGAAAATAATCGCGGTCGTCATGTCAAATTAGATAGCGCATAGAAGACAAAACGTGGAGATACTGATATTCTCTTACCGATATCTGAATCCGCGGCAATATCAAACAACGGTACTGGCGATCCAAGCAGGGCAACATGCACACAATTCCATCAAAGGGGACACCAGTGCCAGAACATCGACGTTGCTGATAGTCAAACGCACACTAGGCCCAGCACAGACGAGCTCCAATCTATTAAGCGCATGCAAGGTGTTGCTGATGACCAATGCATACTCTTCGTAGCATGGGCCAAGCGTGTTCTGGTTTCCTCGAGTGATCCATATCCAAATGGTATCCGGATGGCAGTTGCACTTGAGAGGTCACGCGGTAGAACAGGATGTCGACTGTCCACCTTCTTATCACTTGCCTTGTTCAGCGTGATCAACATGTGCTCACGGCTCTGTTTCACCGTCGCATGAGTCGGTAGTGGATGCTGCTGTTGAAATGTTTCGTCGTTCATCTTCGCGTAGATAGTGAGAAACTTGAGCCGTGACATGTAATTTGATGTCTTCAATATACTGAAATCGTATATATTGTATAAGATCGAGACCAGTAATCCGTTGACGATAGAAACATCACCCGTAGACGCCTCGTAGATAGCAGTAGAGACAACCAAGTCAGGGACTTAATGAATGGAATGTGTATGGAGAAGTGATTAGCTATTCTAACACGAAATGTGCGTAAGATGTTGAAGTTGTAGCGAACTTCCATCTGTCATGTATCCTACACCACTTATCAGTACCTAAAACATATGTACTCAGAATCGAGTACTAGCACATAATCCTACTAATAAGTACGAATGAACATTGCTATAAATAAAAATATAATCATACCCAGTTTTGATAAAACCTAGTATAATGAATATTTTCAACAGCTGCATCTTCGCTCTTTCTGGATACCTCGCTTGGGGTCATACATAACGCGGTTAGAACTTAGTGGAAGAGCAACAAAAAGTGTACTGGAAACTATTGGAAGGAGATTCGTCCCTCTTTCAAATATAACAAAAGCGAAAGTATTTGTTGGGTGTAAACAGTGCGCAATCATCTCAGTTAGATGTCACTATACTGAGTGAAGACTTGTGTACAACCCATAGTAGGGTTGAACATCAACGATACCCCCTTTCAGCTAAACAAGCGCAATGGCTAAGAAACTCTGGGGTGGTCGCTTTCGCGGTGATGTGGACCCTGTAATGCACAAGTTCAATGAGTCCCTATCCGTGGACAAGCGAATGTGGCGCGTCGATTTGGATGGCAGTCAGGCTTACGCGCGTGCGCTTGAAAAAAGCGGCGTGATCACGCGAGCCGAGGCGGACGAAATTGTGGCTGGGCTGGACAAGGTCGGCGAGGAGTGGGCAGCTGGTACCTTTGAGCCAAAAGATAGTGACGAAGACATTCACACAGCCAACGAGCGTCGTCTGACAGAGCTTATTGGTCCCGCGGGCGGCAAGTTGCACACGGGCCGTAGCCGTAACGACCAGGTCGCGACAGATGTCCGCCTTTACCTGAAACAAACGATCGTGGACATACAGGAAAGGCTGAAAGAGCTCATTGGAACTGCGAATCAGCTCGCGGAGAACAATCTTGACCTCCTTATGCCTGGATTCACGCACTTGCAGCCGGCTCAGCCCGTGCGCTTCTCCCACTGGGTGCTTAGCCACGGCGCAGCGTTCCTACGTGACGCCGATCGGCTGACGGATCTTACCAAGCGTGTCGACTACATGCCACTGGGCAATGGCGCGCTTGCTGGCAATTCGTTCGGCCTAGACCGCGAAGCACTGGCCACGTCGCTCGGCTTTGCAAACGTGACGCCCAATAGTCTCGACGGCGTGTGCGATCGTGATTTCATCGCGGAATTCCTCTTTTGGGCTTCGATGCTTATGGTTCATCTGTCTCAAATCTCGGAGGATCTCATTATCTACAACACACTCAAGTTCGTGACCATGGCGGATGCCTACAGCACGGGAAGCTCGCTCATGCCCCAAAAGAAAAACCCGGATGCACTTGAGCTTCTCCGTGGAAAGAGTGGCAGTGTCATTGGCCGTCTCAACGGCTTTCTTGTCACGCTCAAGGGCTTGCCACGCTCGTATAACAAGGATTTGCAGGAGGACAAGACGGCGCTCTTCTATGTTGTGGACACTATTCAAGACTGCCTGCAAATAGCCACGGGCGTGCTGGCCACGATTACCCCGCACGGTGACAAAATGCACAGCTTCCTTGTGACAGAGATGCTGGCCACGGACTTGGCCGAGTACTTGGTGCGCAAAGGCGTTCCTTTCCGTGAGACGCACCACGTCGCTGGTGCTGCTGTTCGTATGGCCGAAGACAAGAATAAGGCTTTGAGTGCATTGACGTTTGAAGAGCTGTCGACGCTGCACCCCAAATTCGAACAAGACGTTCTGGACGTGTGGAACTTTGACTGCAGCGTCGAGCGCAAGAATGTGACTGGCGGCACCAGCAAGAGTGCTGTGCAGCAGCAGATTGACACCATCAAAGCGTGGCTTGCTTAGATGCGATGCTCTCCACTACCTCGGTAGCGTGTAGATATCTATCGTCTTATGACCTCATTGAGGACTAATCTTCACGTATTTTCAGGCTCTGCATGACTTACTTACTTGGCAGGTAACAGACCAGCTACACTCCATCACAACTGCATTATTCATTTCTTACGTGCAGACCATTTTCCTCTTATTAATGTAATAGTAGGTAGCCTTCGTGGTGAACCTCAGTATCCCCTGCAAACACACAATCAATCGTACATCCATCAGTTACACTCATTCATACAAATGGAACCAGCATCTCCATGTACGCACGCTTTCTTGCGACGCAAAATAAAGTCAATCAGTGATCCAACGCGGCGGTTCGCGCGGCGAATGTTCTGCTCTTCACGTTTGCGCTTGCGCTTCTCCCATTTCTTTTCGTGGACTCGTTTGAGTGCCATGGTCTTGAGTGTCCCGTCCTCGGCCATGATCATTTGCATACGTCCAAGCAAACGCACCGGATCTTGATCATCCTGCACTTTGATCCAAAGCGAGCAATGGTGCTGGTACGCGCCGAAACGAGGCGTCAATGTGGCGGCCTTGCGGATACCAACGTGGAGCAGACCTGTGATCATTTGGACAGCAACTTGATGTGTGAACATATTTAATGGACAATAACGAAATACGATGAGTAGACAGATATGATTGGCTGAAAGAGTCGATATTTAATAGGGAACACTTCTGATGGACGTATCAAAACTCATGGAGCAGCAGCGCAGCTCGAGGTGCCTCTATCACCGTCGAAAAACTTTGCCACGCAAGAATCAATGTACGTCACTGTCGTTATGAAACGCAAGAACCGCGAAAAGCGCGTGAGAAGGGACGTGACCTACTTTTCCTAGCGATTGATGACGCCCTAGACGCTTATTGACATTCCAAAATGTTGAAAGTTGTTCGTATCCATACTTGCGTTTGTAGACGAAAACTTGAGTCGTAGATGCTTGATGTTTATCCAATATAATCAAAAGTCACTTAAATCGATATCTCCACAGTCAATCACACATTAACAGCGAGAAAAATACCAGAAGACAGTTCGTAACGAGAAGAAGAAAATACCCAAACCAGGGACTAAATTAACGGAATGTATTTTGAAAAGTGTTTTGCTAGCCTAACATGATATATGTACCAGATTTATAAGTTATGGTAAACTTCCATCTGTTGCGTGGTATACATTTCTTATGCGTAACACAAAAATGTGTGTACTCAGAAGCGAGTACTAAAACACTAATTATGAGGCCTGTTTATTTAGTGTCCGGTATTATACGAGGACACTAAATATCACTAAATAATTTTCCGAATGGGAACTAAATAAGGACAGTAACGCCTTGTATGTATTTAAGTTAGCAAAGACAAGAGAACGAGCTTGAGAACATTTTCTTATACGGTTTTCTAATATAATACGGACATGGCACCCAAAAAGAAAGCCCCAGCATTCAACAACCAGCACTGCATTGAATATGGTCTAAAGCTAACGGCACGCAATCCCAGTTCTGGATAGGTTGTCGCAGTTCGATGCGAGTTTGGTCGCATGCCGGCCGAGAGGAGAACGTTGGGGCGAAACGAAGCGAACTGCTAACGTCAAACATTTCGACAAGTTTCGGGTCCAGAACTACAAGCAGCACTTAGAAGGCCAACACACTGCTGAATGGGATGAGTACCAGCAGGGTTCCAAGGACGAGAAGGAATCGTATTTTCGTAACCGCCAGAATCTCCATAATACACTTATCCACCATCTCAAAGCTGACGAATCTTTTGACTTCTTTATTGATCGACGAATTGTTGATGTCATCGTCGGCGATCTAATGTTTGACCCAGATGACGAAGATGTTGCTCTATCTCGTGATCGCGCTCTCGTACTCTTCAAATTACTGTCATTGGGATTGTTGATCCCAATGACGCCCACGCGAAGTGTGCATATTCTTTAACGATCAGCTCCCCAATCATCTTGCTCTGGGCTTTGTATCCTGTTGAGCATCTTTTAGAATGACATCGCGTCTTCTGTCGTTGACTAAGGATGAAGCCGGACTGGTTTTCCTCTTTGGAATTTCTCACGGGAGGGTTCGAAGTTTGTTCGCGTCGTCGTCGCGGCGAACTCGCAACAATTGTCTGACTGCTTTGATCGAATCTGGGTGTTCTTCCTCGGACTTGATTGTGGCAACAGTTCGGGAACAAACTATCTTGGCCTACGCGTCCGCTTCTACTATTCTGACAAGCTCTACAATGTTCATTTACTTGCTATTCCCTTGCGTGCGAGCAAGACTGCAGCCAACCTGTTCAACACCAGCACAACGGCCTTGGATGTGGTGTGTCCTGAGTGGCGCAAGATGCTCTTGGGCATAAGCACAGATGGAGAGAATATAATAACAGGACGCATTAATGGTGTCTCAATCAGATTCCAGAATGCGTCTGAAGGACATTACATCTTTCGTATTTGGTGTCCATTGCTTCAAATTGATCTCGTTGTCCAGGCTGAGTACAAGAAGCTGCTTGACGGTGATTTTATGGAGACATCGACTGGCCTTATTGGATATTTTGAGACGTCAACAGAATCTCATTAGCGATATGGACTCTACATGTCCGAAGCTATCCTTGAACATATGGGCCAACATGAACCGATCGACAGCTTGGCTAGTTGCACATCGCAAACGCGTCAATCGATACTTGTCTGAAAAGCGCCCTGCGTGTGCTCCACCTGGTTATTGGTATGTACATGAGCGAAATTGTGATCGAATCTCGCCAGCTACTAATTGATAATCTACAGGTGGGTTGTGCTACATGCCTTGAATAATTTCACTAAGGTGGTACTCAAGGTAGTTGAGCGCCTTCAAGGAATGAACACCCTGGTTTACCAGAAAACAGAAGAAATTAGTCGGCTTTCGCAACAACTTCGCGAGCGTTGCCCAGTCGAAGGGCATTTGACAGATAAGGAGGCTATCGAAACTTACAAGAGCGTGTTCGCTGCATACGGAAGATTTAGGGTGATGCTGTACGATGCACGTCTGTTCATTAATAATTTCGGATCATTTATAATGGAGTCAATGGCACTCCTTAATGATCAAGACTCAGAAAGAGTTGTGCGCTCGTTTGCACAACTGTTTTTTGGCTCCGTTAATGTTCTATCATCCAACGTTGCTGAGAGGGACGCTAGCAATGGAGCCAGTACAGAAAGAATACCACCCAATGTCCCACACGATCTTGTTAAGCTCCGTGGCAGAGCGTTTGCAGCGGTCCTTCTGAAATTGAAAGCTAGGCTTACAAGAAATGAAAAGAAAGGAAATGATATTCAAAATATTGAAAATGACTTTGCTGATCTCCGAGATGCTTATCATGATGAGCCTCATACGAAATCATCAATCGAAGCCTGTGAGCTTAATGATTCATTTAAAAATTCTTGGGGGTCTGTTCGTGGACGTTTCAAACACCTGCATGCGTTCTGTTGAGGATTGGATACGGTTTTCCGGAACACCGCTCGGGCTGAGGCTGATTTCTCCACAATCAAAAGGGAGAAGAACGCACTGAGATCAAGTCTTTCGGACTTCTCGTGGGAGGGGATATTACACTGTTCCCAGCTCGACAAAATCCAGTCGATCCTAGATGACTGAACAACTAATCAACATAATAATGTTGGGTCACTAAATAACGGTCCAGTGCGAGCACTAAATATACTATTTAGCGTATTTACAAATTTGCATGGATAACCAACCGGCTATCAAGGTGTTCAAGGGCCTCGAGTCAAGCTCAAAATGAAGCACGTGGATATTCGGGTAAATTTTATTATCTCGAAGTTAAAGGACGGACTTGTCGAAGCTACCTACGTTTCAACAAGGAAATGCTAGCTGATGGACTTACCAAGGCTTTACCTGCACCAAGATTCGAGGAGCTACGCAGCGCGCGTCCGGACACTAAATAAACAGGACTGCTAATTATGCTACTAATAAGAGAGAAACGAAAATTGCTGCCTAGAAATAGTCCTCAGTTTTAGCAAAAACCAAAATAGACGTACTATTTTAACACTCCTCCTCAAGGCAGATCGCGCTGCGTAGATACTCGAATCTTGGTGCAGGTAAAGCCTTGGTAAGTCCATCAGCTAGCATTGCCTTGTTGAAACGTACGTAGCTTCAACAAGTCCGTCCTTTAACTTGGAGATAATAAACTTTACCCGAATATCCACGTGCTTCATTTTGAGCTTGATCGAGGCCCTTGAACACCTTGATAGCCACTTGGTTATCAATGAAATTTTGCAGAGGCAGCTTCATCTTCACTTGGACTTCTTCGATCAACTCCTTGAAACCCAACAAATTTACCACGTTTGTGGAAGCAGCATAATATCCTGCTTCCATGGTGGATAATGACACACCACATTATTTTTTACATATCCAAGCAGCCAATATACCGTCAACGAAAATAAAACCACCAGTAGTCGACTTTCGATTAGCTTTACATTCACCGTTTCAGCGTCGCTGTAGGCCTTGACACCCAAAACTTCGCTTGCAACTCGAGGGCACCCCATACAAAAATTAAGATATTTGGTACCCTTGATGTATCGAAATATCCGTTTAGCGAGCTGCCAGTCGGTCATCGTAGGAGCGTGTGTCCGTCTAGTCCCCTTATGCAAAGCGTACGCAATGTCTGGACGCGTGCATCTTGTAGTCCACAGAAAGCTACCGACCAAAGATTGAAAGTTCTTAATTGTCACTAAACCTGTGCTTTTTAAGGCTCTGTTTATATCCAATGCTAGGTCTTTAAAGTCTTGTCCGATCGGAGCCCAAACTGGATAAGCATCTTCTAATTTTAGATATTGAATAACTTTATTAATCTCGACCTCTTGGTCAAGCCTGTAACCAAAAGTTATCCACGAAAGTGACTTGCATTCCTAGAAACTTCAAGAATTTACCCAAAATTTTTATTTCGAGAGACTTGGGATCTTCAAAAAACTTGTCGACGAGCTTTTCCTGCGTGCCATTTACCAGTAGATCATCGACTTAGATACCCACATCAATAGTTTCATCATCAATTTTTTTCGTATTCTGACACATGTCCGTAATACATTGAGAAAAATTCAAACTTAAAAGTTTTCCATAATTAGACGGTTCCACAACCGTCCTGCCTGTTTGAGGACGTAAAGGGTCTTGTTGATCTAGCGTACTCCCTCACCTTGCGTTTCTTGACTGTCTTTACTATTCTTTACTATTTCTTAAATTCATGCCTTGCGGAATAAACAAAAATGTCTTGGCCTGATTTGCATGCCTTGACATAGGCATTTGGTATGTCACCGTTCCTTGATGGCACATTATACTTGACTGACAAACCTAGCACTAGCTTGACTGGTTTCATGTCGATAACCTCAGAGAAAGTTAATATGTAGTCGACGCCAAACCGTTGCTCGTGTCCACATGCAACGAGTCGTGCCTTGTAGCGTTCGACATTTCCATCTTGATCCAATTTTATCTTGGATACCCATTTTGTATGCAAAGGTCGACAATCTTGAGGCTTGCTGACGATGCTTCAGACTTCATTTCTTTCAAGATCATTAAGCTTCTACTGAATCGCCACAACCCAATTGTCCTTATTCGATGATTTCATCGCTTGCGAGAAATTTTTGGGGTCCATTTCCGTTATGAAATTAGTGGAGCCCACATCTTCCACTTGACTTGGACTTTTGGTCCTATATTCATCAATATTAGCTAAATCTTTGTTTTCTTCTTCTCAACGCTTCGTGTCACGCACCGCTCACGTTTAAAACTCTTCTTTTCCTTGGGCGGCGTCTTCTTCGTTTTTGACAGCGGTCGCACCCCCCAGATTGGCGATCTTCTATCAAACTTTGTTGAACTTGCTTGCTTTGTACCGGGTCAAGGGTTTCAATGTTTTTGACGTGTTGTGTGACAACCACTTAGCGTTCAACCTTAGTAATCCTTGAAACCCTTGACCTCATCACTACTTCCAACGATTGAGCACGGTGTGGAAGTGAATCCTTTCCAGGTTTCCTGTACACAGTACCGATGGAACCAAAATCAACAATCTCGCCAAGATTGGGATTTTGCTTGTCAAGAAATCTAAAGGCGATTGCCGACGAGAGTTTGAACTACTTGGGCTGCGATTCAGTATGTATGCGTTGTCGTAAAGCGAGCTATAAGTAGTCCTAAATTAAGGGCCTAATTATAGCTCGGATTACGGACAAAAAACTGGTACGTAATTGTATACGATTGTGTGTGCCACGGTGTATACAGTTGCGTGTACTACCGTGGTGCACATACATAGTACATAGACGGGGCATGGGAAGATGGGACGATTACGTTCAGGTACCCAGCGAACACCGACGAACACCGACGAACGACGGAGGAATCAGGTGGACTGGTGGACGGAGGACGCTGGAATGGGCGGTTCTGATTGGCTGAAATTAGGGAAACGGTAGATCTAAGGCTTTAAGTGATAATAAAGTTCTCCTTTTGCGTTCGTTCTAGCAGATAGGTTCAGGGACGGCACCTTTGCGCCTCCCTTATTAATATACACCTCTACGTCCCGGGCGGGAGAACTTCGTGCGTTTTTGGCCCACCGGCAGACGTAGAGCTCACTCCGCAACTCCGCCCGCTGTTTCAGCGGTTCTTCTATAAAGGTTTTTGGTCTTGGGGGTATGATTGAGCAGTGCTCTCACCTCTCCACGGTTGGTTCACGTTTGGCCCCTAGAGTTCGGCTGCTGTAAGCGCCCCACGGAAACTCTAGGTGGATTAAGTGAAATTTACCCCCCTCGTAGGTCTAGGCTAGGAATACAGATATTTGGGTGTTCCTTTAGCCATTTAAGACTCCAGAGGCTCCGTGATCGGGCAGTGAAGACTTCCGCTGCCTGATCAAGTACCCCCTTCGCCGATCAACGCCTGATCTGCACCCTGCAGCTCGCGACCCGAGATCAACAACTCGCAGATCGCACCAACTTGCACCTGAGCGACTTTTAGCACTTGATCAAGCCTGATCAAGTCTGATCACGGCTGATCAACGGCTTAGAGCATCTGATCAAGCCTGATCAAGTCTGATCACAGCTGATCAGCTACTTTTAGTGCCTGTTCAATCCTGATGAAGTCTGATCACAGCTGATCAACGTCTTTCAGCACCTGATCAAGCCTGATCAAGCCTGATCACACCAGATTCGAGCTTGATTGTACTTGATCACGCCTGATCGGCACATAGGTCAACTCGTTACAAGTTCCCCAATCTTGCATCAAGGAATTGCCGTGTTTACATCCCCGCCACCTGGAGAGCGACCCACGCCTAAGCCGTCGGGTACACAAGGTGAGCAGAAACACAAGCCGTCAAGGACAACCGGAGGGCCCCCTTCGTTAGTCGGCAGTCCGGGCGCCGTGGTACCGCCTGATCAAGCGTCAAAAACTTTGATCAGCCGCTCCACCACAGCGTCATATTGAACCGCAACGCCCCAAAAAGATAATGGAATCTGTTAAAATAGTCGGTGTTTTTCTAATTTTATATTATAATTAGGTAGTACTATTTAAGGTAGCAATTTGTATTACGTCTATTAGTATCATAATTAGTGCATTAGTACTAGGTTCTGAGTACACACTTTTTTGTTACGTATAGGATATGTATACCATACACAGATGGAAGTTTACCATAACTTCAACATCTGTTACATAATTTGATGTTAGATAGATAATCATTTCTCAATATATATCCCGTTGAATAAGTCCCTCTTTTGGACATCTTCTTCTTCTCCTAACGAACTGTTATCTGATACCTTATTCGCCTCCAACGTGTGTTTGACTGTGTAGATATCACGTGTGATTACATTTCGTTTTAAATTGGATTCACTATCGGACATTTACGATCTAAGGTTTCGACTACATTAAAGCAATGGATTTGAGTGCTATTCAACACAATCCACTAGCGAACAGCATGCACCTCGCCATGTTCATTAACATACGGTGCATGCGCTCAGCCTTTCATTGCTAAGCCGGTTGTTGGCTTCACTTATTTGCCGCTAAACACCAGTCTGCGTGTAAAATCCATCGAGATTTTTATGTTCGTACCCTCTATCGGTGCGCAGTATGTAAACTTTGCATTTAAACTGACGCTCGAAGAACGCCATAAAATGTTCAAATTTTCGCCGCAACATCCTTTGTTTTAGCTAGAAAAACTCTCACATAGTTAGATATATCATCAACAAAGTTGATCATATATCTATTAACAAGGCGTTCCTTCGGCGTGATCGGTCCTTTTTGATCAGAGCGTATAACTCCACCCATTTGGTCAATGGGCGAATTTTTGCAACTATCTTTGACGGATCTCGGGTTATTGGTCTACTTGTCCGGGGCACAGGTCAGACAATTTACTCTCTTGTGATCCGTCAATTTGATGACGCTTGTGTGGAGAAGCGTGCCCAAAATTTGGCACACTTCTGGTCAAGTTTCGTCAAGGCATTTGGTCTAATTTCGGATTGGTTTAAACAAGGGGGGCTTTTCAGCCTATCAGACTCAAGAAGTGTCAAGAACGCAAGTTTTGGTGAGTCACCCGACTTTGGGTATTTTACATATTTTTGTGTGGGTACATTTAGGGACTATAGGGTAGTAGTATTTTATTTGTGGTTTTTCAGAGTAAGAGGCTTTTGGTTGTGTATTTGCATAAAAAAGTAGAAGTCTTTTGGTTGCAGGATTTTTCTAAGTAGAAGTCCTTTGATCTTGGTTCACACCACAGCTAGGGGTCGCCGTTCTTCCCTTTTCGTACACTAGTCGCCTCCGCCCGCCGCGGAGTGTTTGGGGGCAGAGGGTCGAATTATCCCCTCTCTCCCATTATACCCGGTCTGGACGCGCCGCACGCGCACTTTGGCCCACCGGAAGTCCCTCGACGGGAGTACGATTTGGCGATCTCAACACCTCAACTCAAGTACGTTTGGAACATGCTATTCACTGGATTGGTCTTGGCGTGGAGATATCGTTTGTGGAGTTTCACGAGCATATTGGGTCTTTACGCGGACATATTGGCTTGTTTTAGTATTGGTTGGAAACTAGACCGGTTTTGGTCTTACTTCGTATTGGTCAGGGGCTAGACCGGAACGGTCGGTCTACCCTCTATTATTTCGTATTGGTCAGGTCTTGATCGTTTGGACGATCAACCTATTGGAAGTTATCTCTTGGAAGTGTTTTGGTCTGTTTGTGTCTGGGGTGAAGAGTTCCGCCCTAGGTACACTTAGCCAGCACGGTCTCATATTCAAGACCGAATCAAATCGATCTGCGATCCCGATCCACCGAGTGTGTAACTAGCCCATTCCATCGGGTACACAAGGTGAGATGGACACTAAACAATCGGACCAAGTGGGTTCTGATGACGACCGGTCGTCTGCTTGCAGCGAACGATCGGACCAGATCTCGAGTGGTGGTCCGCGGAGTACCCCCTCCGAAAGTTGGAAGGCTGGGCGCGATGGTGGTAGTCAGGTTATCGATGCTAATGTTTTCGATTTCGAACTTGACTCCACCACAATGGTGCGCGTGCCCGGATCACTTGGTGATCGTGGATATCACCGTGCTGATATTCCATCAAAAATTGGATTCGAAGATTTGAATGATTTGAATATGGAGTCGTTTTGGAGAGGACGTAAGGAAAGGCTGTCGCCTTACGTTCTCGTTGTTGATAAAGATGGCGATGTCCGATCTGGCCTGGCGGAGTACCAGATCGGGATTAATAAGTTTTTTTTCCTCCCCAAAAGGCTCCCACCGGAGCCGATCGGGACTATAGCAGGTCTTGCTATAGTTCCGGAAAGGATCAGGACCTTGGTCCTGATCCTATGTGTATGAATGAAAAAAATGATGGAAAACTAAAAGATGAAAATTACTTGGAGGCTGACTGGAACGATCCGGTCTACCTCCCTAAAGTCCCCAAGGTACCCAAGGTGCCCAGAAAAGGGCTGGGAATGCCACCCGATGAAGACGACTTCGAAGAAAAGTCGAAGGTCAGGGATGAGGCTATCACCGAACAAGACCTGGACAAGATGTATTATGTTTTTGAATTGAAGCGATTTGTTCGCCAAAACCAGGTCTTTCGGGTGTTGGACCTCCATATCCCCGACCGTCTTCTCGGTCCCACTACCGATCCGATCCAGAGTGATCGACCATTACTGCTCGTCAAGAATTTGGTTGCGATGCTGGCGGAGGTTGGCATTAAAATGCAGAACCCCGCCGGTGTCAATAAATTGTTTGAATTTGATGCTCGGAGACTGGAGGCGTCGATGTCGGACCTCCACGACCGTTTGGTGCCACTGGTGGGGGCGGTTCGCCGCCCAACTCCCACCACGGCAATGAAGGTCGCCGAAGCCTCCACAGAGCTTGTTGACATTGGTTCCTATGATGAATCGATCTACCAGTCTCCACCGGCTTCTAACAGCTCATCAGAGTTGGAGACCGGTGTTGAGCGGATGACCATGGGGGTGGACCATGCCCGGTCTAAACAAAAAAGGGACATGCGGCAGCAAAGGGCTGATTGCCAGTCGGGGCCCCAGAGAGCCCCACAGGCCTCAGTTCCGCAAAAGGAGGGTATCAACACGTTGCCCATGACGCCAGCCAACGTCCAAGCCATGTTTGAGACGATGATGCAACGTTTCATGGAAGAACGGGTTAGACCACCTATGCGCCAACATGTCCAAGACCGGTCTACCTGTCAAGGTGTCAATGTTTGCAAAGATGTGGATATGGAATCGGTAACATCTATGGATAAGCCTATTAGAAGTGATAAACCAACCGGCAAGGGAAGGCGCAAGCCGCAACCGGCAAGACCGCGTATACCAAGCAAGACAAGTGACTGTGATATGGAGTCGGTCGGCGGTCTTGACGACCATGGTGGGTCAGATAGTACAGGCGCAGGCAAGGTACGAAAGGCTAACCTATCCCCCACTACTGCCTACGACTTTGGATCTGCTGCGATTCCGCGCATCCGTATGGCCGCGACGACCGACCTCAAGGACTTCACCGGCAAGGATGCTGATGAAGACCAGGCCCGGTCTTGGCTCAGTCGGGTCAAGTCTGCGTTCCTGCGAGACCAGACCCCAAAAGGCGAACGTTGTTTAATCTTCCGGGATTTGTTAAAAGGCCCGGCTGCGAACTGGATTCAACAGTTGGGTCGGGGCGTCCGGTCTGACTGGGACCTGTTATGTGCGGAGTTTGAAGGTCAATATTGTAACTCCGGATTTTCAAGCGCCCGTAAGTACCACCATATGCAGAAGCGGGCCGACAAAACACCGATCAAGTATTGCATCGGTTAAACGTGGCTGCACTTCGCGCCGGCATAACAATCAAAGAGAATAACCCGCAGAACGGTGCCGCCTTAGAACATGTGGGTCACTATATTAGTACCCTTGACGATCAAGAACTGGCGGACCAGCTTACTCTACTGCGTCTTAAGGATGCGGGCGAAGTCGAACAGACCCTGCGGACGTTACAACAGTCGCGTAGTATGAGAGCGAAGACCGCTGGTGGATCAGGTCGCTATCGTTCCAAGACCCAGACCGATCCGGTCAAGAGACCTTGGACCAGACCGACCCGAGCGGTCAAGGCAATTGTAGCTGATGACAGCACGGGGTCAGAAGGGGAAAGTGGAAGTACATCCAGCCAGGAGTCGTCGGATGAAGACCAGTATCGTTACGTCTATGTTGCGGGACCTGCCCCGACGACCAGGTCGAAATCCGACCAGGTGGACCGGAATGGAAGGAACGGAAGCAAGTCCGATCCAGACCGACCTCGTCAGAAGTGCTCCCACTGTGGGTCGAGCAAACATGACGGTCCAAACTGCTGGAAGAAGATGGTGTGCAAGAAGTGCCAGAGACGCGGCCACCCGACGGATCGAGCCGAGCGTTCTACGGTCCACATCTATGCATATGTCGGCAAGGAGGATAAGACCGACAATACACGTTCTATTCCAAATTGCGTCGACCGAGACCATCCGGTCTACAGTCTGAAGACCGATGAGTGCTCCCGGACTATGGTGGTTATGCAGTTGGACTTGCTGCCTGGAGAATCCGCGCATACTGGAAGTATCACGCGCCTGATAAATGGTTCAAGCAGGCGAAAGCCTGTGGCAAGATTAATAACCAGAAGGCGACGATGTTGTTCGACTCTGGAGCTGAAGTATCGATAATCGACTCCGCCTTTGCTCGTAAGGTCGGATGTCGTATAGACGATACCCAGAGGCAAGAATGCGTCGGGATCGGCGAAAACTCTTATATGACCGAAGGAATAACGCGTGTGAAAATTACTTTGTCGGGATCGCTGGTCTACTTTTTCAGCGGTTGGGTTGGCAAGTTGGCTGGTCAAGACGCTTTAATAGGCATGGATTTCATGGTCCCAGCTGGTATTCGCCTAGAACTGTCACATGGAGTGCTTACGCTCCCGGATGAGGTCCAGGTCCAGTTGGCTGGTCGAAGACCTCTGTATGGTTCGTATACCGATCTGGTCCGGTGGGACCAAGACCTCACTATCCCAGTTGGTCGGTCTGCCTATACCCCGTTTGAGAACGGTTTCCGTTCGAGGAAGTTATGGTTGACCAGGGGCGATAGGTGGGTCTCGACCTTCGTAAAGAGTGCTGGTCGACGTGATTTTGTCCGTGTTACCAATATCGGTGACAAGCCGCTGACACTGGACAATAACACTATTGTCGGCATGTGGTTAGAAGAAGGGAAGGTACCAAGGAAGATGGGGTTCGTCTCGATTGGGTCGAGGCGGTATGTCGAGTGGCTAAACCTGGCGTACCAATCGACCACCGATCTTATCAGCGATGATGGGTCGGTGGAAGAGGATACCTCACCTTTAGTGGAAAGACCAAGTTATGTAACCCAAAAAAGATGTTGGTCCGAAGAAATGCGCCGCAGTCACCAGGAACGGTGGACCATCAAGTAGACGATCCGAGGCTAGTCAACGTGGTGTCAGCACAAGACCAGGCGACAGCGGAGCAAGAAACGGAAGAAGAGGAACATGAAGTTGCTAGGTCGTACCATGACGGTATTCCTAATCAGACCGATATCAGTGAAGGACAGCCCGTCGATCAAGACTAGGGGCGTTTAGCCGGTCCAGATGGTCTATGTGATATCACCCCAGAAGATGAACAAGTCTGTATACATGAAGGCGGGGAACAGTATATTCAGGAGATGGAAAGCCAATGGCAGTCATCCCTGAAGTGTATGCCGACTGTCCCGAAGTTACAATGGATGATTTACAAGTGGGTGATCAAGACCTTAACAGTCAAGACCAGATCGAGCAGTTGAAGAATATATTATGGAAGAAAAGGCATATGCTGATCGGAAAGGGCAATGTCTTACCACCTGCAGCCCGTGGTGCGATTTGCGATATTGACGTTGGAGATGCCAAGCCGATTGCTCAGCGATGTCGACGCGTGGCGCCACAGTACCGGGAAAAGCTTTCTGATCTTATCAAAGGACTGTTGGCTACCAAGATTATTAGACCGTCGACCTCGCCATGGGCCTCGCCGATCGTAATTGTTATCAAGAAGAACGGCGTCGACATTAGGTTGTGCATCGACTATCGGCTGGTAAATCGGTTAACTAAACTTATGGTGTACCCGATGCCGCTGATTAATGATTTGTTGGAAGACCTGGACAAGACCTTGTGGTATTGTTCGCTGGACATGGCAAGTGGATTTTGGGTGGTCTCGAGGACTGATCGATCCCGTGATATTTACGCATTTGTGACACCGTTTGGTCTTTTCGAGTGGAACCGTATGCCGTTCGGTCTGAAGAACGCATCCCAGATCTATCAAAGGTTGATAGACAACGCACTGTACGGACACTTCAAAATCAAGACCGATCGGGACCCTGCCGAAAGTTATGATGTGTTTACAGAGGGTGAGCCCGATCGGGAAAGAAGACCGTCCGTTCTAGGGAGGCGGTCGTACATCGACGACATTCTGATACCTGCCTCGCCATGGAACGATCTGTGCGAGAAGGTTGAACGATTGTTGGAGACATGCGACCGCTGGAACCTATCTATCAGCGCCATAAAAAGTTTTTGGGGTATGTCCAAGGTCGCCTATTTAGGTCATATGGTTTCGAACAATGGTCTAGAGGCTAATCCCAAGGACCTGGATTCGTTAAGCAACCTCCCGTTTCCCAAGTCTCTGAAGGCAATGCAGTCCTTCCTAGGAAGTTTAAACTACTACAGCCGCTTCATCGAAGATTTTGCTATCTACGCGGCTGTGTTGTATGAGCTCCGGGAAGTGGACTACCGTATGTTGCGCGAAGAAGAACGGGCAACTTTACATGGGGGCGCCGACTCTGGTCTTGCTGCAGATTGTCCGCAAGTGGAGGCCGAAGACCATATGAAGCGTGCAAAGTTTGCTTTTGGTATGTTGAAGGTTAAGATGGTGACGGCACCGATTTTGAAGCATTTCGATCCCGAAAAGGTCCCGACCATTATTGTATAAGCTAGTCAGTGGGCCATTTCGGCCACTCTAGTACAAGATCATGATGGTGTGTACCATCCGGTCACGTTCACGAGCAGAACGCTGAAGCCAAATGAAGTGAACTATGGAATTGTCGAGAAAGAAGTTCTGGCGTTGCTACGAATTCTGGATGTGTGTTACAACCTGTTGGTCGGCCGACCTATAAAGGTCCTGTCAAGGCGGTCTACTTTGGCCTGGCCAATGGGATGGACGGACGTCTAGGCAGACGGTCGGCGGTCTTGTCGCAGTGGACCCTCGAGGTCGTTAAGTGCACCAGGGGCTAGGAAGAGATATTGGGCACATTAGCTGCCAGTATCACCCCTCGGTCTGAAGTGGACGAGGCATTGATAGCGATTGCCCCGAGGAAGCAACCTCGGCAGTCAGTTTCGAGACCGCAACCGACCGTCGACCATGATGAAGAGCTCTTGGTCTTAAGTTTTGACGGATCAGCAAGCGTGAAGAAGAAAGTCGGCGCCTATAGTGCCATATTGTGGAAGTTGCCACAATAGTCTATAGTTGCAGCCGCTGCCGATTTCACGCCGGATATTACTGTTAACGAGGCGGAGTACCGAGGTCTACTTATATGTCTGGACCTGCTGTCGTCGCAAGAGAAGGGGCGAGTCATCATATGTGGTGAAGCCAACCTAGTGATCAGGCAGGTCACCGGAGAGATCGACTGCAAGGCCCCACGACTAAGGACGCTAAATGTTCGGGTAATGAAGGCATTGAAAGACCATCCCAACCACGAGCTGTTGCACGTGAAACGGGACTGGAACAGAAGTGCCGACTACCTCGCGACCAAGGCCATGCAAGACCAGACCGGGGCTACGATCACCGAGAAAGCCGTTCTGGATGAATTGATGAATATAAACAGGCTCCCCGAGGTGATCGGACCCAAGAACGCTCCGGACCAGGTGCATGTGATGGTCGCGACTAGACCGAGAGCTCGGAAGTCCCACCAACCGTTCCCGAAGGAAAGGTTGAGTGAATCTGTTGTGCAACGACTAAGGGCAGAACGGATCCTCAAGGCTCAGGAAGAAAAAGAATGGATTGTGAATTTGAAGACCTACCTGCGCGGTGAATTGTCTAAGTTGACGAATGGTCAAGCGAAAGAATGTGGCAAGATCTCAGACAGTTACGAAGTGGATGAGGATGGTTTACTATATTACTGCCGCGATGCCGACCAAGACAGTGCAGACCGGGACCGATTGGCGAAATTGGTGATACCTGAGCTGCTGCAGCCGGATGTCCTCCATCACTACCATGTGAGTCTAGAAGGGGGACATCAGGGCATAGGCAGAACGTATCACAAGATCAGGTCCCACTTTCACTGGAGAGGTCTTTTCTGAAGTGTACAGAAATATGTGGGTTGTTGTACGGATTGCGAGACCGGAAAGGGTAGACCGGTAATCAAAGGACGATCGCCCGGAAATATCGAACCTACCTACCCTTTCCAGGTCATAGCGATGGACCATATACCGTCGCTGCCTAAATCCACATATGGCAATACTGAGTTGTTGATCTGGGTAGACCTGTTCACCGGTCTAGTTATTGCGAAGGTAAGTGCGTCCCGGTCTGCCAAGCAGATCGCCAAAAGTTACGAAGAATGCGTGTTCCGAAGGTTCGGCGCCAGCGAGGTCATCAGACACGACCGAGAACCCGGTTTCATGGACGAGGTGTTCCGGTCGTTTAAAAATATGCTGGGCCAGAAACAGATCGCGACGATGGCATATCGTCCGCAAGCGAATGGATCGGCAGAACGTATGGTACAAACTATTACAAGAGCAATCAAGATGTACGTTGCCGATCCAGACCAGCGCGATTGGGATGAATACGCAGAAAGGATGGGCTGGTGTTTGCACTCAACTCGTCGACCGATCGGGTCCGAGGAGAAACGCCTTTTTATCTTGCGTATGGATGGGACCCCCGGTCCACTCTTAAAGCCGCGATACGTATCGACTGCACTCGGACCCGCGATCGTGATGCTCGACGTTGGCGCATTCAGGTCCAGAAACATTACCAGCATGCAAGAGAAATCGTCAACGAAAAGTTACGTCAAGCTACACAAGACCGGGCAGACCGGAACAACGACCAGGTCCAACCCCACGGTATAGAACCAGGAGCGAGGGTATGGTTGTACCTAGACCGAGTGAAAGAGGACTATGCAAAGAAGCTGGATAACATGTGGCACGGTCCTTTCCGTGTTGCCGAGCTGATTGGTGAACACACTGCCCGTCTAGTAACAACCGGCACGGACTACAAGGTCTTCCCGATCGTACATGTGTCCAAGTTAAAACTGGTCCGAGAATTACCTGATCGTCCCAAAATGCCCTGTCTAGTAGACGAGGCAGAACGTTTTGATTTCGATGAAGCATTACTGCCGGAGGACAGTTGGGAACGACCGCTGGAGAAGGACGAATTTGAAGTGGAAAAGGTCTTAGATGTCCGATCGGTCAAGAAGACCAGGTTCGGCCGGACCCACCGAGAATATCTGGTCCGATGGAAGGACCATGATGAAACAACTTGGATCGATGAGTCCGACCTGAACTGTGGAGCACTACTACGAGAATTAGAACGGGAACGAGTCAGTCGGAACCGTTTTGCAGTGATGCAGACCCATGAAGACCAAGACCAAGACATGCAGTAGCATCGGTATTCCCGACCGGTGTGAAGAGGTGGAAGGTCTTGTGTCTTGTGTATTGTGTATTGTGAATATATGACGAATTGGAATAGTGGAGTGACGAACGTGGATTGTTTTTTCGCGATGTAAGTGGAACGGTTGGTGATAACGTGTCTAGTGCAACTCTGGAGAAAGTGGTGGAATTAGCTCAAGTGATTTGATGACTGAACATGCGAAAAAGAATGATGATATATATTAAGTGTTATCTGGTCGACTACTTACGACCTCACTCGGCATCACCCCACAGACGGCCGACGGTAAACGACGGATGCTTTTCAACTTGGTCCTGGTACTGGTTACGCCAAGGCTCTTGTTGGTCTAGTTGGACCAAAGCATCCTTGAGGTCCAAGACCGGTGTAGCGCACCCAAGACCGGGGTACCATGTGCCACCGTCATCCAGCAGCCGGGTCTTCTCGACGCGACGCCGCGGCATATGAAGTACAACTGGATATAAGAACACATCGACCTCGCACTCGTGGGCCAGCATCCCGTCCAAAACATATTGGCACAGGGACTGCCAGGCCTCACCCGCTCTTATCCGACGCCGCTTGCGCTTGTTCTGGATGGTCGCCAAGCCAGGGTCTTGCCGAACTCGTTCCGGGGGAAACACCAGATAGTGGGATGCGTCCCAGATGGCTTGAGCGTGAGTCTTGTTAAAATATTTCACCCGACTCATGAAATCATTGGCCCACGGAGTAGAGTGGAAGATGAACCCTAGCTTGGTATGCTCGAAAATCTTCCACGGCTCGTCAGCGTACAAGCAGGAGATCTGTGCCGACGTGATCAAGTCCGGCCGCCATTCCGACGCGGCAGGAACTTTCTTCGCCGGCGGGAAAAGCCAATGGTCTGGACGAGAGAAAGACCGGTTCAGGAGCTGCTTGGTCAGGGTGGACCGGCGTAAACAACTGATCTGCCCTGGCGACCACGGCAAAGTATCCTCACGCGTTCGTGGCGGAAGGGAAGAACTGTCGATTGCCACGTTAGCCAACAAAGCATCTTTGTGGAGCTTGGAAGTCCCAGGCAAGACCGTAGGTGTTGACTTTGTCGACGCATGAGGTGGTGGAACACCACCATGCGAGCCGGTCTTCTTGGTCTGCTCCGAAGTCGATGCAACTTGAACAAAACTTTCATGTGGACTTGTTCGCGACTTGGTTGGGATGGGGACAGCAAATTCCGAATCACCGGAGTCTTCGCCGGAGTCATCCCAGGACGAGACCTCTGAATACTTGGCACGGTCAGCACCGGCGGTCGAGGGCGCTTGATTTTTGGAGATGTTACTGTCTTCATCCTCGTCCAAGCTTGGTCCCACGAGAAGCGCCTGAGTCTTGGCTCGCTTATGGGGCACCGCACGCTTCCCACCTAGTTCGGGGTCGCGCGCTGTGCCCCGCGCCCTCGATCTACCCGGCGCGTCCGCGCGCTTCTTTGATTTGTGTGCAATTTCGGGCTGGAAAATTTTTGGCCAATGAACGGCCTTGGTCTTGGTCCCGGTGTAGGTCCACCAAGGCGGCCGACGCAGACCGGTCTACGCTGGAGGCAGCAACCGGATGCCGACGAGGACGCAACAGGTCAACCAAGCGCTGATGAAATTCTTTCAATACCGCCCGACGACCGTTCGCTGCCTGCGTCCAATCGTTCGACTTGCGTTCACAAGACCGGACCTCCTCGGTCTGGTCTTGAATCGAAATTCGGAGCTCAGTGAGACGCCTCTCGAGATTGTCGCTTTGAATGCTCAACGTGGTCTGGTCAAGCAGGGCTTCTGCTTGCTGCTGTTGGACCAGCACAAGCTGCTCCCGAAGATGAAGCTGATGAGCCTCCAAGCGGGTCAACCTATTGCGCGCGTTTATTAGTCCGCTCAAAATCTGACGCAGCTGGAGGTCATGCGTGTTCGACTGCCGATCGGCGGCAAGAAGGGCATTGATCGCCTTGCTGATGCCAGGAGGTATACGGGCTGAAGACAAACGAAGGTTAGAACAGGTCCAAGGTAAACACCGGACATGCATGCTTACGTTGTGTCGCCTGTTGAGCAATCTGCTCCTGGAGACGTGCGATCTCTTCAAGTGCGTCTTACAACTGCGCGTCGGTCCCGGTCTGATGCCCTGCCGATGTATGAGGTGCAGTAGAACGATGGGGGCTGCCAGACCGGACCGACCGGACGGGCGAAGTGACATGCGATGAAGTGATATGCGAGGTGCCTACAAGAACGGTCGTTAAGGAAACACAAGAAGGTCAAGTCCAGCAGTGCAAGTACCTGGAACGGATGAAGAAGATGGTTGCTCCATGTCGGAAAAGTCTGACCGACCAAGGTTCAACTGAATTTGATGGACGAGGTCAGACCGTTGTCGTCGTGCGACACGGTCTGACTCAGGGGCGGCTGTGGAGAAGCGTGCCCAAATTTGGCACACTTCTGGTAAAGTTTCGTCAAGGCATTTGGTCTAATTTCGGATTGGTTTAAACAAGGGGGGCTTTTCAGCCTATCAGACTCAAGAAGTGTCAAGAACGCAAGTTTTGGTGAGTCACCCGACTTTGGGTATTTTACATATTTTTGTGTGGGTACATTTAGGGACTATAGGGTAGTAGTATTTTATTTGTGGTTTTGCCTAAAAAAGTAGAAGTCTTTTGGTTGCAGGATTTTTCTAAGTAGAAGTTCTTTGGTCTTGGTTCACACCACAGCTAGGGGTCGCCGTTCTTCCCTTTTCGTACACTAGTCGCCTCCGCCCGCCGCGGAGTGTTTGGGGGCAGAGGGTCGAATTATCCCCTCTCGCCCATTATACCCGGTCTGGACGCGCCGAACGCGCACTTTGGCCCACCCGAAGTCCCTCGACGGGAGTACGATTTGGCGATCTCAACACCTCAACTCGAGTACGTTTGGAACGTGCTATTAACTGGATTGGTCCTGGCGTGGAGATATCGTTTGTGGAGTTTCACGAGCATATTGGGTCTTTACGCGGACATATTGGCTTGTTTTAATATTGGTTGGGAACTAGACCGGTTTTGGTCTTATTTCGTATTGGTCAGGGGCTAGACCGGAACGGTCGGTCTACCCTCTATTATTTCGTATTGGTCAGGTCTTGATCGTTTGGACGATCGATCTATTGGAAGTTATCTCTTGGAAGTGTTTTGGTCTGTTTGTGTCCGGGGTGAAGAGTTCCGCCACAGAGATATCTACCCAGATCGGTCTTCTATATTCAAGACCGGTTCGATCCAATCTGCGATCCCGATCCACCGAGTGTGTAACTAGCCCATTCCATCGGGTACACAAGGTGAGATGGCCACTAAACAATCGGACCAAGTGGGTTCTGATGACGACCGGTCGTCTGCTTGCAGCGAACGATCGGACCAGATCTCGAGTGGTGGTCCGTGGAGTACCCCCTCCGAAAGTTGGAAGGCTGGGCGCGATGGTGGTAGTCAGGTTATCGATGCTAATGTTTTCGATTTCGAAATTGACTCCACCACACTTGAGGCATCTTTTGACAAGCGTTCGATAGCATCATAGTTAAAATTCCCGAGTCTAGCATGAAAATACATTGAAGACCCTTTTGTGACATCTAACTGTCACGCCGAATCAGTCACTTTCCTCGATAATCGTCATAACGGCCGGAAAATTGGTGTCATCATCAATATTCACTTAAACGGCAACAGTTAAAACCTTGTTGGTCTTTTGGATGTCAGAAATTGGAGAACGGGTAGACGTGTGCAACATAGTACGGTTACCATTGATGTAAGCCATTTTGAATCCTAAATACAATAAAACAAGATGTTTTTTTGCAAATTTTCCACGTAATAGACATTGTTCACCCTTAGGGTGTTTGTCTTTCCATTAGACATGACTTGGATCGAAATCCAGCTTTTTTCCAAACTTTCAATTTTTTACCATCGGCTTGAAAGCACGTGCCTTCAACCACCTGACCACCACGCAGGTATTTTTGGTTGTTCACCAAATGCATGCTGGCACCAAAATCGAGAATCCAAGTGCTGCACCCAATTTTCGGCGCACATTTGTTGATGGATTAGGAGAAGTCAACTTTTTTCTCCTGCTTGTTGGGATATTTAGGTCGAATGTCACTATTTTTTCACAACCGTGGCATTTCACCCTTTCTTTCTTCAACGAAGTTTACAGCATCAGCTCCAAAAGCCTTTGCATTTCGTGACTCGACATCAACCGCCTGATAAAATTGACATAGCTCTTCGGCGTGGCGCAAAAAAGCTCGAGTATGGTCGAATTTCGCCATAAGAATGGCCTTTAATTATGGCGAGGCATAGTGAACCACGTTATCTAAAACAAGTGGTTCACTGCCTCCAACAGCTTCAGAAATAGCAACCGAATAAAGGTAATGCTCATTCCATGAGCGCTTCGGGCTTTTACTGATTGTGAACAATTTCATAGACTGTGCAAAGGTGATGGGTGTATGAAATGCATTCAATCTTGTTCATCACATGCACCACGTCAGTTACTCCTTCCACCATCAGTAAACCTGACGATTATAGTAACGCGCAGCAGTGCCGCTGAGGTAGTGCCCCAAAAGGTCGACTTTAATGTCTTACCTCCAAAAAACCACCAGCCGATTCGGCTATAGAGATTTGCCGGATAAAGCTGGTCCCCCATTCTTTAAAACATGCACCGAGGCCACGATCTACTTCGGTGCCATCGAAAACCCTGATTGATAATTACAATCCTTGGCCGAGGAGGTTTGAACACAGGAGGGCAATTTTACCTCGGTGTAGTAAAACCAGGTTGGTACCGCGGTTTTTACTCGGTCGTGCTATTAAGCGACGCCAACCGCATTAGGGTACCCAAAAGCATTGAATTATTAAAACCGAAGTTGTTGTCCTCATGGACAACCCGCGAATTGTCCAACTCATCAAGTCGGTCGAATTTTTTTTGAACATTGCCGAAATCTTCATTCCTGGGTTCCAAAACCTACCGGGTTTTCTTCTAGGGATCCATCATCACTTGAAACACCATGGTCGCTTGGGCTCAAAACCTGTTGAAAGTTGTTCGTATCCATACTTGCGCTTGTAGACGAAAACTTGAGTCGTAGATGCTCGATAATATATTCAATATAACCAAAAGTCACTTAAGTCGATATCTGCACAGTCAAACACACGTTAACAGCAAAAATACACCAGAAGACAATCCGTAACAAGAAGAAGATAATACCCAAACCAGGGACTAAATTAACGGAATGTATATTGAGAAGTGTTTAGCTAGCCTAACATGAAATGTGTACCATATTTTGAAGGTATGGTAAACTTCCATCTGTTGCCTGGTATACATTTCTTATGCGCACACAAAAGTGTGTGTACTCAGAACAGAGAACTGATACACTAAATATGCTACTAGTAAGAACGAAATACAGATCGCTACCTAAAAATAGTCCTACTCTGTTTCAGCAAAACCAAAAATAGACGTACTATTTTAACACAAAAGTAATAGCAGCGCGTTGGACGAAGGCTGGTACGTGATTCCCACGAGACCGGGGAAAGCCGCTCGCTGGTTATCACCAACTGTTAAGGTTTTGCAAGCGAAGTAGACTGTATAAATTCTACATAAAAAAGTGAAGCGCGACCATAGTGGTCACTTATGCATTTATGCATTTTTAGGTACTTTGGAATTTTAACTGTATTTTTGCTTTTGTTAGAAATTTTGGGTTAGGTTCTTGAGTACTTGTGGTGGAGCGGCTGATCAGAGTTTTTGAGGCTCGATCAGGCGTTACCACAGCGCCCGGACTGCCGAATAACGAAGGGTGTCCTCCGTTTGGCTTGTGTAGCTGTCCTATGTCTTGCTCACCTCGTGTACCCGACGGCTTGGGCGTGGGTAGTTCTTCGGATGACCGGGACGTAGATCCGCGAAGTTCCGATGCAAGATTGGGATTAATCCGTAACGAATCGACCGAGTCGACCAGGTACGATCAGGCTTCATCAGGACTTATCAAGGCGTGATCAGGCGCAAATAGTCGATCAGGACCGCTGCTTGATAATCAGGGGATGATCAAGGTCGATGATCGATGATCAGGGGTGATCAGGGTCAATAATCGATCATCAAGGGGCGATCAATGATCAGGGGTGATCAGGCTTGATCAGGCTTGTTCAGGCGCAAACAGTCGATGATCAGGACTGCTGATCGAACTAGTTGATTCCTCACGAGTTGGCGCGAGTTGCGAGCAGGTGATTGCAGGTCGCAGGTTCCAGATCGTCGATGTTGTGGTGATCAGCGAAGGGGTACTTGATCAGGTGGCTGAAACCTTCACCACTTGATCGCCGAGTCTATTAATCTTAGTACTCTAACAGAACACCCAATATATTATGTATTCTAAGCTTAAACACAATAGGAGGGGGCCGATCAGCGCTTCCCAAGTGCTGATCGACGAATTTCACTAAAATCCACCTAGAGTTCCCGTGGGGCGCTTAGAGCAGCCGAACCCCTAGGGGCTGTGGCGACGCGGACTCAAGATTTTGGTCGCCTTTTGTCAGCAGCACACCGATCGGCTTATCGGCGATCGGATTGGTGGAAATCCAGGAGGCTTTTAAGCCTATCATGTGCAAGAGGTGTCAAGAACACGGATTTTGGTAAGTCACTCGAGATTGCGTGTACTTACATATTTTCATGTGTGTACATATTGGGAACCGTAGGTAGATTAGTTTTGGTTTTGCTTGGTTTTGGTTTTACCGTTTAGGCCTCATTTAAACTCAACAAGAAGTCGCTAGCTTTTTTCGCTCTGTACATCAGTCGCCTCTGCACGCCGCAGAGTGTTTGGGAGCGGAGGGTCGAGTAATCCCCTCTAGCTCATTATACCCGGCCGGGACGCGTTACAGACGCACTTGGACCGCCGGATGTCCCTCGACGGGAGTACACATTGGCCGTCTTCTCAAGCTCAAGTTACGCACGTTTGGAACGTGTCATCAAGTTTTGGATTATCACGTGGAGATATCGTTCGTGGTGTTTATAACGTTCTCATTTGGATCTCCACATTGGATTATTGGACTTTTATTCTCATATTGGTTGGGCTCTACGATCGGTTGAGCGATCTGCCCTTTGGAGTATACTTACTCCAAGTATAACTGGTCTGCCCATACCCAGGGTGAAGAGTTCCGCCCAGGGTACACCACCCAGCACGGTTTTCCGCATTTTAGACCTCAAGTCGATTCCCAGCACCGATCCACCGAGTGTGAAACCAGCCCATTCCATGGGGTACACAAGGTGAGATGAAGAACGAATCGGAACAGGCGTCCTGTGTTGATGATCGGTCGTCTGCTAGCAGCGGACGATCAGATCGGATCGTGGGCGAAGGTTCGCGGGGTACCCCCCCCCGTAAGTTGGAAGGCCGGGCACGATGGTGGTCAGGTTCTCGACACTACGGTGTTCGATTTTGAACTCGACTCCACCACAATGGTGCGCGTGACCGGATCACTTAGTGATCGTGGATATCAACGAGATGATATCTCGTCAAGAATTGATTATAACGAATTAAATGTGGAATCGTTCTGGAGAGAACATAAGGAACGGCTATCGTCTTATGTTGTCGTTGTCGATAAGGATGGCGATGTACGATCTGGCCAGGTGGAGGACCAGATCGGGATTAATAAGTTTTTTCCTCCCTATAAGGCTCCCACCGGAGCCGATCGGGAATATAACAAGTCTTGCTATAGTTCCGGAAAGGATCAGGACTTTTTTCCTGATCCTATGTATTTGAATGAATGTTTTGATGAAAAGATAAAAGTGAAAACGACTTGGAGGCTGATCGTGACGATCTAATCCACCCTCCCAAGGTTCCCAAGAAGAGGCTCAGAATGCCATCCGACGAAGACGACTTGGAAGAAAAGTCGCAGGTCGGGGATGGGGTTATCAAAGAAGAAGACCTTACCAGGATGTATTACATCCACGAGTTAAAGCGATTTATTCGTGAAGACCAGGTCATGTGGATTATAGACCCCCAGATCCCCTATCGCCTTCTCGGACCCACCACCGAGCCGATCCGAAGCGATCGGCCGTTGCTATTGGTGAGGAACCTGCTGGCGATGTTGGCCGAGGTCGGCATGAAAGTGTGAAACCTCACCAGCGTACAGAAACTGTTCGATCTAGATACTTGGATGCTAGAGATGTCGATGTCGACCCTCCATCACCATTTGGTGCCGTTGGTGGGGGCGGTCCGCCGCCCAACTCCTACCGTGGCATTGAAGGTCGCTGAGACCACGGCAGCATACGATGATGTGTGCTCCGACGATAAGTCGTTGTATCAGTCTCCACCTGCATCTAATAGCTCATCGGAGCTGGAGGTCGGTGTTGAGCGGATGACCATGGGGGGCGGACCATACCCCCATGTGAGCATAAAAAGGACGTGCGGCAGCAAGGGGATGCATGCCGCTCGGGTCCCCAGGAGGCCCCACAGGTTTCAGTGCCTCCAAAGGAGGATACCAACACGTTGCCCATGACCCAAGCTAACGACCAAGCCATGTTTGAGGCATTGATGGAGCGTTTCATGGGAGACCGATGCCGATCGCCTCTGCGCCCGCATGCCAGGACCGATCTGCCCGGCAAAATGTCAATACTTGCCGGGATGTTGATATGGAGTCAGTGGCATCAACGGATAAGGCTATCCGAGGTTGTAAACCAGCTGTCAGAGGAAGAAGAAAGCCGCAGCCAGCCCGACGATCAAGTAAGAACAGCGATTTCGACATGGAGTCGATCGGCGATCCGGATGACCACTATGGGTTAAACGGTGCAGGGGCGGGCAGAACGCGCAGTGCTAACCTAGCCTCTACGACCGCTTTTGATTTCGGATCTACTGCGATCCCACGCATTCGCATGGATGCGACTACGGATATCAAGGATTTAACTGGCAAGGACCCCGACGAGGAGCAAGCAAGATCCTGGTTTGGTCGGGTCAAGTCTGCTTTCTTGCGGGATCATACACCAAAAAAAGAACGGTTTTTGATCTTCAGGGATCTGCTGCAAGGACCGGCTGCGAACTGGATCCAACAGTTGGGTCGGGATGTCCGATCTGACTGGGATCTGCTATGTTCAAAATTTGAGGGGCAGTACTGCAACTATGGATTCTCTACCGCCCGCAAATACCATCATATGCAGAAGCGAGACGACGAGACGCCGATCGAATACTTGCACCGTCTGAACGTGGATGCAATTTGCGCTGGTATAGTGATCAAGGAAGGCAACCCGCCAACCGGTGCCGCTATGGAGCACGTGGGTCACTATATCAGTACCCTTGATGACCAAGAGCTGGCAGATCAGCTCACTATGCTGCGCCTAAAAGATGTGGGGGAAGTGGAGCAGACGTTGAGGACGCTGCAACACTCACGCAGCATGAGGGCGAAGCTCGCCGTTGGATCGAGTCGCTACAGATCGAAGACCCAGACCGACCCTGTGAAGAGGCCCCTAACCAGATCGGCCCGTGCTGTTAAGGCGATCGTGACTGAATACAGCACTGGGTCGGAGGAGGAAAGTAGCGGCCAGTCCAGTCGGGAGTCGGACGAGGACCAATATCGGCACATCTTCGTCGCGGAACCTGCCCCAAGAACCAGATCGATGCCTAACCAGCAAGATCGGAAGGGCAGGAGTGGAAACAAGTCCGATCCAGACCGACCTCGCAAGAAGTGTTCTAAGTGCGGGTCAAGCAAGCACGACCGTGGGGACTGCTGGAAGAAATTGATATGCAAGAAGTGCGAAAGACGCGGCCACCCCACCGATCACTGCCTTTTCGTGTGCAAGTCATGTGGAGAGATCCACGAGGCCGGCCAGTGCAAGATCGAAGAGTTCTTCAATCTGATGCGCAAGTGAAATGTTCCGGGTAAGCACGCGGGGATGCTTCCACTTGACGTCGAGAAGATGTTAAACTAGAACGCTCGACAGGTTGGAATCTGGATCGAGCCGAGCGGTCTACGTTTGGCATCTATGCATATGTCGGCAAGGAGAATAAAACCGACAATACATGTTCCATTCTCAATTGCATCGATCGGGATCATCCGGTCTACAATCTCACGACCGATGAATATTCCCGATCGAAGGTGGTCATGCAGCTGGATCTGCTGCCTGGGGAGTCGCGCGGATACTGGAAGTATCATGCGCCTGACAAATGGTTCAAACAGGCGAAAGCCTGTGGTAAGATTAACAACCAGAAGACAACGATGTTGTTCGACTCTGGGGACGAAGTCTCAATTATCGACTCCGCCTTTGCTCGTAAGATCGGATGTCGTATAGACGATACCCAGAGACAAGAATGCGTTGGAATTGGTGAACAATCTTACATGACCGAAGGAAGAACGCGCGTGAAGATCACCCTATCGGGTTCGTTGGTCTACTTCTTCAGCGCTTGGGTTGGCAAGCTGGCCGGGCAGGATGCCCTGTTAGGCATGGATTTCATGGTGCCGGCGGGTATTCGCCTTGATCTGTCTCATGGAGTGATTACATTCCCGGATGAGGTCCAGATCCAGTTAGCTGGTCGGCGGCCCCCTATACGGATCGCAAACCGATCTGGTCAGGTGGGACCAAGATGTCACCATTCCAGTCGAACAATCCGCTGATACCCCGGTCGACAAAGGTTTTCGATCAAGGAAGTTATGGGTGACCAGGGGCGATCGGTGGGTGCCGACCTTTGTGAAGATCGCTGGACGATACGATTATGTTCGAGTCACTAATATCGGTGACAAGCCGCTTACGCTCGACAATAATACTACTGTTGGCATGTGGCTGGCGGAAGGGAAGGTGCCAATAAAGATGGGGTTCGTCTCGATCGGATCGAGACGGTATGTTGAGTGGCAGAACTTGGCATACCAAGCGACCACCGATCTGATCAGCGATGATGGATCTGTGGAAGAAGATACCTCACCTATGGTGGAACGACCCAGCTATGTAACCCCAAAGAAGATGTTAATTCGAAGAAAGGCACCGCAGTCGCCGGACACGGTGGACCATCAAGCGGATGAGCCAAGGTTCGTCAACGTGGTGGCGTCAAAAGAACAGGCGACAGCGGAGCCGGGAATAGAAAAAGGGAAACATGGCATTGCTGGGGCGGACCACGATGGCGCGCCTAAGCAGATCGATGTCGTTGAAAGGCATACCGCCTATCGGGAACAGCAGTGTTCAACCGATCAGAAAGGTGTGGGTGATATTGCCCCGGAAGACGACCAAGTTTGTACCCATGAGGGCGGGGAACAATATATTCAGGATCTGGAGAGCCAGATGGCAGTCCTCCCTGAAGTGTCTGACGATCCACCCGAAGTCACCTTGGACGATCCACAAGTGGGTGATCGGGATGTCAAGAGTCCCGACCAGATCGATCAGCTTAAGAAGATCATCTGGAAGAAGAAGCACCTGCTGATCGGGAAAGGCAATGCCTTACCCCCTGCTGCTCGTGGAGCGATCTTTGAATCGACGTGGGTGATGCCAAGCCGATCGCCCAGCGATGCCGACGTGTGGCGCCACAGTACCGCGAAAAATTGTCCAACCTTATTAAAGGACTGTCGGCCACCAAGATCATTAAGCCGTCGACCTCGCCGTGGGCATCACCGATCGTGATTGTGATCAAGAAGAACGGTGTCGACATCAGGTTGTGTATCGATTATCGGTTGGTAAATCGGTTGACCAAGCTTATGGTGTACCCGATGCCGCTGATCAGCGATCTGCTAGAAGATCTTGACAAGACCCTATGGTATTGCTCACTGGATATGGCAAGTGGATTTTGGGTGGTTTCGATGACCGATCGAGCTCGCTATATCTCCGCATTTGTTACGCCGTTCGGTCTGTTCGAGTGGAACCGTGTGCCGTTCGGGTTGAAGAACGCGCCCCAGATCTACCAGAGGCTGATTGACAACGCACTTTATGGAGATTTCAAGATCAGCACCGATCAGGACCCCACCGAAAACCATGATGTATTTACAGAAGGTGAACCCGATCAGGAAAGGAGACCGTCCGTTCTGGGGAGGCGATCGTATATCGACGACATTCTGATCCCTTCTTTGTCATGGAGCGATCTGTGCGAGAAGGTCAAACGGTTGTTGGAGACATGCGATCGCTGGAACCTGTCGATCAGTGCTGTGAAGAGTTTTTGGGGCATGTCCAAGGTCACCTATTTGGGTCATATGGTGTCAATCAGTGGGATGGAGGCCAATCCTAAGGATCTGGAGTCACTGAGCAACCTCCCGTTTCCCAGATCACTGAAAGCAATGCAGTCCTTCCTAGGGAGCTTAAATTACTACAGACGCTTCATCGAAGACTTCGCAATTTACGCGGCCGTGCTGTACGAGCTCCGGGAAGTCTACTACCATATGTTGCGCGAAGGAGATCGGGCAACTTTACGGGAGGTCTGCGACACTGATCTGCCCGCAGATTTTCCGCAGGTGGAGGCAGAGGATCACATGAAGCGTGCACAGGTTGCTTTCGGTATGCTGAAGACCAAGATGGCGACGGCACCGATTCTCAGGCACTTCGATCCGGAAAAAATGCCGATCGTCATTGTGTATGCTAGTAAGTGGGCCATTTCTGACACTCTAGTGCAAGAACATGATGGAGTGTACCACACGGTCACTTTTACGAGCCGGACGTTGAAGCCGAACGAAGTCAACTATGGGATCGTCGGAAAGGAAGTTCTGGCTTTACTACGGATTTTGGATGTGTGCTATAACCTACTGGTCGGCCGATCTGTAAAGGTTCTTTCGAGAAAGTCGACATTGGCCTGGCTATTATCGGCCAATGGGATGGACGGTCGGCTCGGCAGATGGTCAGCTATCTTGTCGCAGTGGTCTCTCGAGGTCGTCAAGTGCACGAAGGGAGAGGAAGAGATATTGGGCACATTAGCTGCCAGTATCACCCCTCGGTCCGAAGTGGATGAGGCTTTAGTGGCGATTGCCCCAAGGAAGCAACCTCGACATTCAATCTCACGGACGCCGCCGATCGTCGATCAGGATGAGGAACTCCTGGTCTTGTGTTTTGACGGGTCGTCCAGCGTGAAGAAGAAGGTCGGCTCCTATAGTGCCATACTGTGGAAGTTACCACAATAGTCTATAGTCGCAGCCGCCACCGATTTCACGCCTGACATAACGGTCAACGAGGAAGAATATCGGGGTGTACTTCTATGGTTTGATCTGCTGTCATCACAACAGAAAGGGCGGATCATCATATGTGGTGACTCCAACCTAGTGATAAGGCAGATCACCGGGGAGATCGACTGCAAGGCGCCACGGCTAAAGCTGCTAAATGATCGGGTGATGAAAGCGCTGAATGACTACCCCAACCACGAGCTATTGCACGTGAAACGGGACTGGAACAGAAGCGCCGACCACCTCGCGACCCAAGCCATGCGAGACCAGACGGGGCGACGATCACCGAGGAAGCCGTTTTACAGGAACTTATGGACATAAACAGGCTCCCGGAGGTGGTCAAGCCCAAGTACAGCCTTGGTCAGGTGCATGTGATGGCCGCAACCAGGTCGAGAGCTCGGAAGCCCCGCCGATCGTTCCCCAAGGAAAGGCTGAGTGAGTACGTTGTACAACAGCTAAGGGCGGAACGGATCCTTAAGGCGCAGGACGAAGAAGAGTGGATCGTCAACCTGAAGGCTTATCTGCGCGGTGAATTGTCCAAGTTGAAAAATGGTCAGGTGAAAGAGTGTGCCAAGATCGCGGACAGTTACGATGTGGGTGAAAATGGATTGCTATATTACTGCCGCGACACTGATCAAGACAGTGCCGATCGAGATCGACTGGCGAAACTGGTGATCTCTGAGTTGCTGCAGCCGGATGTCCTTCATCACTACCCTGTGAGTCTAGAAGGGGGACATCAAGACATAGGCAGAACATATCACAAGATCAGGTCCCACTTCCACTGGAAAGGTCTTTTCCGAAGTGTACAGAAATATGTGGGTGGTTGTACGGATTGCGAGACCGGAAAGGGCAGACCGGTAATCAAGGGCCGATCGCCCGGAAATATCGAGGCTACCTACCCTTTCCAGGTGATAGCGATGAACCACATACCGTCACTGCCTAGATCGACGCGCGGCAACACTGAGATGCTGATCTGGGTCGACCTATTCACCGGTCTGGTGATTGCAAAGGCTAGTGCATCCCGATCTGCGGAGCAGATCGCTCAGGGTTATGGAGAATGCGTGTTTAGAAGGTTTGGCGCCAGCGATGTTATCAGACACGATCGGGAACCCGGTCTTATGGCCGAGGTGTTCCGGTCGTTCAATAACATGCTAGGCCAGAAACAGAGTGCGACGATGGCATATAGTGCGCAAGCTAACGGATCGGCTGAACGCATGGTTCAGACAATAACAAGGGCGATCAAGATGTATGTGGCCGACCCAGACCAACGTGACTGGGATGAGTATGCAGAAAGACTGGTATTCGCACTCAACTCTTCAACCGATCGGGTCCGAGGAGAGACGCCTTTCTATCTGGTGTATGGATGGGACCCTCGATTGACACTTGAAGAGGTGATAACGATCGGCTGCACTCTGACCCGTGATCGAGATTCCCGCCGTTGGCGTATGCAAGTCCAGAAGCACTATCAACATGCGAAGGAAGTCGTCAACGAAAAGTTGCGTCAGGCCACACAAGATCGAGCAGATCGGAATAACGATCAGGTCCGACCTCACGGTATTGAACCAGGGGCGAGGGTCTGGTTATAACTCGATCAGGTCAAGGAAGGTTATGCAAGGAAGTTGGCTCATATGTGGCACGGTCCTTTCCGTGTAGCAGAACTGATCGGTGAGCATGCTGCCCGTCTGATCACGATCGGCACGGATTATAAAGTTTTTCCGATCGTGCATGTGTCCAAATTGAAGCTCGTCAGAGAGTTCCCCGATCGGCCCAAAACACCCTGTCTGGTGGATGAAGCGGATAGATTCGATTTTGATGAAGCTCTGCTGCCGGAGGACAGTTGGGAAAGGCCATTGGAGGAGGACGTATTCGAGGTGGAGAAGGTGCTAGATGTCCGATCGGTCAAGAAGACACGTTTCGGTCGTACCCACCAAGAATATCTGGTCCGGTGGAAAGATCATGATGAAGCAACTTGGATCGATGAACTTGATCTAAATTGTGGAGCACTGCTACGAGAGTTCGAGCGAGAACGAGTCAGTCGGAATCGCTTCGCAGTGATGCAGACTCATGAAGATGCAGACCAAGACACGCAGTAGCACCGATCAGACCGATCGGTGTGAATATGTGTAAGGTCTGAATTATTGTGAACATATGATAAACTGTGATGAACTGGAATAGAGGAGTGGCGAACGTGATAATGATTTTCGCGATGTGAATGGAACTGTATATGATAACGTGTTGGTGCAAGTTTGGATAAAGTGATGAATTTTGGTCAAGTGACCAGGTGATTAAGAAGTTTGAAAGAATGATGACATATATTATGAATTATCTGGTCAGCTATTACCGTATCAAGATTCGCAATCGCCCCACAGGCGACCGATAGTCAGCGCCGGGTGATCTACAATCTGGTCCTGGAACTGATTTCGCCAAGGCTCCTTCCGATCCATCTGTATCAAGGCTTCCTTCAGGTCTGCAACTGGCTCGTCACATCGGAAGCCGGGATACCAGATACCATCCTCAGCTAACGCCCCGGGGCTCTCGATGCGACGCTTGGCCATGTGAAGAAACACTGGATATAAGAAAACGTCGAGGTCGCACTCGCGGGCCAACATCCCTTCCAGTACAAACTGGCATAGGATCAGCCAGGCCTCGCCCGCTCGACTCCGGTGCTGTTTCCGGAGCTTCCGATACAGGATCAAGTCTACGTTACGCAACTTCTGACCCGCGGGAAGGACGAGGTAATGGGTGGATTCCCATATCCCTTGGAAGTGAGATGCATTGAAAGCCGGATCGGGGAGTCCGACATGAAATTGATTTGGTTCCTGGAACCAAGAAGTCTATCCAAGAGCGAATCGACCCAAGGAGTTGACGCAAATATCGAGTCCAACTTGGCGCTGAGCAACACCTCCCATGGCCGATCTGCATATACCAGAGAGATCTGCGCTCCTGTAACCAGATCTGCTCGCCACGTAGATGGGTCAGGATTCTTCGGAGCTGGAGGGAAGAGCCAAAAGTCGGGTCGGGACAGAAACCGAACGAGACCTTGTTTGGTCAGGGCTGACCAGTGCAAGCTACCGATATGCCCCGGTGACCACGGCATAATGTCGTCGAAAGTCCGCGATGGGAGAGGTCGATCTCCAATCGATATTCCCTTCAATAGGGTGTGACGGCGCAGTCCAGATGTGCCAGGCTGGCAAGAAGGCACTGATCCGGGTGTTTCACGAGCCCGTGCAGTTTTGTTACTCTGGGAACTGATCGCCTGATCAGTCCCCGATGCAGACTTCATCGGAGCCGGACCTCGACGCCGTTCGGACCGGGACTTAGATAACGCGCTGAGTGTGAACTCAGAATCTCCCGATCCGCTGTCCGAGTCCCCTTCGGAGGAGACCTCTGCGTGCTGGGTACTAACAGCACGGGGGCGCGAGGGCGCATGAGATTTGGCGTTGTTAAAAGTGTCATTTGCAGCCGATCTTGGGCTTGAGAGATGCGCCGTCGTCTTGGCTTTCTTTTGGGGCACCGACCGCTTCTCCTCGAATTCGGAGTCGCGAGATATGCCCCGCGCCCTTGTGCCCCTCGACGCGTCCTTGCGTTTACGCTTGGAAGTCTTCGAAATCTTGGAGTGGCGAATTTTATCCAATGGGTGACGTTGTCCTTGATCCTGGTGTAGGTCGACCAGAACGTCCGATGCTGACCGGTCCGCGCTGGAGCTAATAGCCAGACGCCGGTGTAGCAAGTCGGTCAGCTGTTTGTGGCACTGCTCTACGGCAGCCCAACGGCGGTATGACTCCTGGGTCCAGACGTCCGATTGTCTCTGGAAAGACCAGACCTTATCGACCTGACCCTTGACCACGACCTGTAGCTCGCTGATCTGCCGCTCTAGGTCACCATGTTGGGTACGGAGTAGGGTCCGGTCGGACTGATCCTCCAACCTCTGCCGGTTGACCAGCGCGAGCTGTTCCCGAAGGTGTGACCAGTACGCTTCTAGGCAAAACGATCCTGCCGAGCGCCGATCAGCCCGTCAAATATAGGGCGGAGCTGATCGCAGTGGTCACGCGACTGTCGATCAGCCGCAAGCAAGGCGTCAACCGCTTGAGCGATGTCAGTGGGAAACCGATCTGCATACGAAGAGAGGTTAGGGCAGTTCCGAGGTGAAAATCGGATCGATCGACTTACCTCGCGCTGTTTGTTGGGCAAGCTGGGCCCGGAGATGTGCGTTCTAGGTGAGAACTTCTTTCAACTGCGCAGCCAAGGGGGTCAAGGTGTCGACATCCTTCCGCAGCAGCAGGAACGATGCACTCTTGGTGGCCAGCTCCGACTGAAGGTCGCAGATGGTCTTTCGAAGCTGATCAGACCCGATCTAATCCCCATCCGGTCTGTCGGAACCTGGGGTGCTGCAAGAGCTGTCAGATCGGGTCGATCAGCTAAGGGAATCGATGTGTGGTGACTGAGCGCACAGGGCACCTGCAGGATCAAGCGTCAAGAGAAGTTACAAGGAGATCAGACGGGGGCGCATACCTGGTGAAGGCGGGGCCGAAGACCTGTCCATTGGTGGAATGTTGGTTGCCGTGAAGGTCAAGGAGGTCAACTTCTGGCGAAAGGGTTAACTGGTGGTGAGATCGGGTCGCTACCGTTGCGCGGCTGCGACCAGACTCAGGGGCGGCTGTGGCGAAGCGAAGGCAAAATTTTGGTCACCTTCTGCCAACGGCGTGCCGATCAGCTGGTCAGCGATCGGATTGGTGGAAACAAGGGGGATTTAAGCCTATCATGTGCAAGGATTGTCAAGCACACGGATTTTGGTAAGTCACATGGCATTGCGTGTATTTTACATATTTTAGTGTTTGGTACATATTGGGACCGTAAGGTTAGTGGAAAAGAAATAAATTGGTCTTGGATTGGAAAAGTGGCTGAGAGGTCCTAATAGACTCTCTAAAAGTTTGGTTTTCTAAGTCTCGTTCGCACGTCGCGGAGTGTTTTGGAGCAGAGGGTCGAGTAATCCCCTCCTGCCCATTATACCCGGCCGGGGCGCGTCGCAGACGCATTTGGCCCGCCGGAAGTCCTTCGACAGGAGTATCCATTGCTGACTTCTCACAAGTTTAAGTCACGTACGTTTGGAACGTACTGACAAGTGGATTGGTCTTTACGTGGAGATATCGTTTGTGGAATTCACGAGCATATTGGATGTTTACGTGGACATATTGGTTTACTATAACATTGGTTGGAGTTTATACCGGCTTTGGTCTTCTATCATTTTGGTCAGGGGCTAGACCAGTTGAGTGGTCTACCCTCTATTATCTCGTATTGGTTGGGTCTAGATCGATTGGACGGTCGACCCATTGGACTATACATATTTCAAGTGTAACCGGTCTACAAGTACCCAGGGTGAAGAGTTCCGCCCAGGGTACCCCCCCCCCAGTACGGTCTGCATACTATCAGACCCAAGTCAACCAGCGACACGATCCACCGAGTGTTGAACTAGCCCATTCCATCGGGTACACAAGGTGAGATGGCAACGCAAGATCAATCGGACCAGGCGTCTTCTGTTGATGATCGGTCGTCTGCTAGCAGCGGACGATCAGATCGGATCGCAAGCGAAGGTCCGCGGGGTACCCCCCCCCCGTAAGTTGGAAGGCTGGGCACGATGGTGGTCAGGTTCTCGACACAACTGTGTTCGATTTTGAACTTGACTCCACCCCAAGCTCGCAGTGTTCGTTCGACAAAGCTCGGAGAATCAGATCGATCGATTGGTTCTATATTCTCAGAGGCACGAGTTGGATCGGCAGATAGACGAGTTAAAGCTCACGATCGACGATCACTCCGAGAGAGTTGATGCTTTCCACGATCGGCTTGGAATTTGGACCCAAGAATCGAATCGACTCTGGGGTTTCGTACACCGGTGCCGCGATGAGCTGACTACGTGTCAGTCCGGTTCGCTAGTCTCTGGACCCATTCCTTGCGGAGTAGCATTGAGCGCCCTCGCACTCGCATTCTGCCGGCGATATTTCCCAACAAAATTCGGGCGGAAATTCTCGCCGTTCATTGGCTGAAATTCCACCCCCCCCAAATTTCGTACACAGCAAGAAGCGCAAGGGTGCGGCGAGAGGCGCGACGGCGCGGGACATAGGGCCGATCCGGACTACAAAGAGAAGCCAGCGGCACCACGTAAGAGAGCTAAGTCACCGGAAAAACTTCTGGGCGCAACGGCGGAATCATCCAAGTCAATTCAAGTCAAAAAAAATCAAGCGCCCTTGGCCCCAACAGTTGGAGAGTCCAAGTCAGCGTTAACCTCGCTTGGTGCGGACGCTGAGGACAGATCGACGGACTCGATTGAGCTAGCTTCTGCTCTGTCGCGATCAAGATCCACCCATCGCCGTCGATCTGCTGCCGCAGTTGAAGCGTCATCGCCAGGAGCAGATCCAGTGGTGCACCCGAAGGGTGAAAGCGTCCAAGAACAATCTAAACAGGCTGGTGGGGAGTCAAAGCCAACTCTTCTACCCGGCACTTCTGGTTTCTATCATCATGCATCGTTGGAGGCATTGAAGGTTGACGTACCCCGACCTGGACGCCATGTTCGCACCGACCCCGTGGATCACCTCCTTCTTGGGTTGTTTCGGACAATATCGCAGCATCTACTGCCAAGCGATCTTGGAATCGACCCACTACCTGTTGCTTCCCGCTGGAAAAGTGAATCTGGACAAAGATTTAGCCACGTTCCAGAAAGAGCGAAATCAGCGTCGGGCGGGCGAAGCTTGACTATACATCTACCAAATTGTCTTTGATGGGCATGCGGGAAAAGGAACGTGACATCGATGTCTTCCTATACCCTGTTGGCCTCCATATGACCTGACGTCGCGTGGAGAAAGCCGGGGATCTGATTGAAGACGGAGCGTGGTACCCCGGCTACCACTGCGACACCATAATCGACGATTTTATGGAGGCCTTGACCCAGCTGGACAAGGAGCAGCCCCGGCGTAACCAATTTCGCCAGAAGATCGCAGATCACCCAGCCATGATTGTCAGTCGGCTATGGGGTGATCGCGAACTCTGACTTTGTAGACGCCGATCGGGCAATCATTCGTGCGTTCATCATCAATAAAATTTCTTTTCCAATCCCCGATCGCCCCATCTTTCTTAGCCTTTAATCTCGTTAATCAAGGTCCACCCTTGCCACATCCAATTGCATCCACATCGAAAGAGTCGTTATCATTGCCACCGAAAAAAATCATCCGTATCCTTAAGCCACTTTGTCATCATCGAAATATCACCAGTTCATCACAGTTGTACACACCCGTAGTCGTAATCACAATAAAACATCCCAAATTCGTACCAATCGACGCTATTGTAAATCTTGCTTTTCCACTTCGTAAGTCTGCTTCGCTCCATGATAATCCCGATTCATATGATTTCGCTTGGGCTTCTTAACCAGATCGCTATAATCCAGATCAAACTCACCAATACCAAAATTTCTTCTTCGTGTCCCTTCAAGTGGATCGAATATTCCCGGTGCGTTTGACCACAACACATCTTTGTGGTAAAGCGTACCGCAAAATTGGTACGTAATTAGGGGCATAATTATAAGCACCCCTATAGGCGTAGCTGTGGTAGGGGGTACCACAAATTTTGTCGGTACAATAGTCGGTACGAAAGGTGGTACCATAGTGGGCACCACAATCGGTACCACAGTTGGTACCCCAGACGGTACAACTGTTGACACAACGGTGGCGGACAGGGACGAGGCGTGGATAGGCCGTCTCAGACGATGCGACAACTGGCACGGTTACCTGACGGTAACCCGAAGGTAACCCGAAGGTAAGCAGTTGAATGGTCAACAAAATGCGTATGAATCGGTAGTTCTGATTGGTTGATATTAGGTTTTTGGTAGATATTAAGATATAAGCAATAATAAAGTTCTCCTTTTGCGTACGATCACGCCGATCGTTTACAGGGACGGAAACTTAGGGCCTCCCTTCTTCTACTAAACACATCTACGTCCCTGGCGGGAGCACTTAGTGCAGTTTTGGCCCACCGGTAGGCGTAGAGCGTGAGAACTCACCCGCAACTCCGCCCGCTGTGTCAGCGGTTCTTCTTTCAAAGTTTTTTTTGGTCTCGCGAACGTGATCGAGCAGTGCTCTCTCACCTCTTCCCCCATTGGTCCACGTTTTGGCCCCTAGTGTTTGGCTGCTTTATGCGCCCCACGGGAACACTAGGCGGTTTTTTGGTGGTAATCTTCGATCAGGCCGTCGAACGCGCTGATCGACCGTCCCTCTAAGGCTTAAGTCTAAAATACAAGGTATTTTTGGGTATTCTACTGACGGATTAAGCTTAAGGAGGATCTGTGATCGGGCAGTGAACATTTCCGCTGCCTGATCGAGTACCCCTTCGCCGATCAACACCTGATAGACACACTGCGACTCCCGACCCGCACTCAGCTGCTCACAACTCGCGCCAACTAGCTGATCAGCGACTTATCGCGCCTGATCGAGTCTGATCACCGCTGATCGACGACTCTTAGTGCCTGCCCAAGCCTGATCACTGTTGATCACACCTCATCGCACGTGGTTCAAGCTTGATTGCGCCTGATCATTGCCTGATCGCATCAGTCGACTCATCACAAGTCAACTCAGTCTTGCCACAAGGAATTGTAGTGTGCCATCCCCGCCACCTGGAGAGCAACCGACGCCTAAGTCGTCGGGTACACAAGGTGAGAAGAAACACAAGCAGTCAAGGACAACCGGAGGACCCCCTTCGTCGGTCGGCAGTCCGGGCGCCGTGGTACCGCCTGATCAAGCCTCAAAAACTTTGGTCAGCCGCTCCACCACAATGGTGCGCGTGCCCGGATCTTTGGGCGACGCGGGATATCACCGCGATTCTACGCAAGATGGCGCTGATGTGAACGTGAAAACGGAAGCAGAAGCAGAAGTGAAGATACAGGTGGAAAAGGAGGAGGTGGTTGTGACGATGGAAGGCAGTTCGCCGTCGTCACGCCTGAAGAAGAAAGGAAATGCTGATTATCAGTACCTGGGGAGATATCTGATGAGATAAAGGAGGAGAAGAATCCTCAACCACCTCCCAAGGCTCCTTCGGGAGCCCCTGTGGATCATAACGCAAGTTATGCCAATTAAATATGTATATGATGATCTGGATTGGAAGCATTTGGTGAAATACTACGACCCAGACCGACCGAAGGCGTTGCTTAAGTCGCCGGGTTCGGAAAGTGATATAAGTCGACCAAGTATGCCACCATCGGAATCCGATTTGGAAAGGACGTTTTATATGAAGGAGCTGAATAATTTCTTATTGATGAATTCAATTATGAATCTACTCGGGGTCAAGGTCAGTGGAAAACTGAGCGAGCCAGTTATTTGACCAATAACGGACGAGAAGGACAAGCTACAGTTGTGTTAGGACTGACACGCCTGATTAAGCAAGCTGGTCTGACTAAAGGCGCTTACGATGCCGAAGAAGTGTTCGATATAGACCCTGAAAACGTCGCGACCACTACCGAGAAGCTGTTCGGACTGTTGGTACCTATAGTGGGTCAATCCGCTAGGGTGGAGCCACCTCGTACTATACTGACGATTGAAGCGGGTCCGTCGATTAACGTGGCAGAACACACGGGATCATCGTATTACGAATCTGCCCCTTCTGAAGGCGATGAACCTGAAGTGGAGTCGAGTAGTGCTGGAATTATGGAGCCCAAGATCACCAGGATGACAGTTTGTCAGAAGGATGAACCCAAGTTTTCAGTTATCAAGAGGGAACCGCAATCAGTCAAGGCAGACGATGATCAATCATCGCAGGGCACATAGCTGCAAACATTTTTCGACAAGGCCATGAAACAGTTTTTGGCGGAAGAAAGAGGCAAGTCGACACCTGCAGTCGTTAGCACAAAAAGCCCCCAGCCCAAGCCAGGAAGTGTTGCGACGGTGAAGGACGTGGATATGGAATCAGTGCTTTCGCTCCGTGATTGTCAGTCAAGGTCAAGAAGATCGGCAACGGTTAAAGATGTTGACATGGAATCTGTATATTCGCTCCATGATCAACAATCCCAGCGTGATAACATCGACCCAGACGAGCCAATCACTATACCTCGACAAGCCACGGTTGCGACAACGTACACTGTAATGCCTGACCAACAGCCGATTCCCAGGATTCAGATGTCGGCGATCAGTGATCTTAAAGAATTTTCAGGGAAGGAAGTGGATGAAGATCAAGCGCGGAATTGGATTAGTCGTTTGAAGTCGGCATTCACGCGTGACCAAGCCTCCGACCCAGAAAAGTGCTTAATTATGGGTGATTTACTAAAAGAACCAGCACGCAATTGGCATCGCCAGCTGAGTAGAGCTACCCGATCAAGTTGGAAAAGTCTCGTGGATGAGTTTGAAGTTCAATACTGTGGAAGTGGCCAACCGGCGTCCCGCCAGTATTATTACACGAAACAGCGATGAAACTCCCATTGAGTATTTGCACCGGTTGAATGTGGCGGGACTGCGGGCCAAGTTGCCAATCAGGGATGGATCACCTACGATTTTACGCGAACATGTGCAATATTTTCCGGACACATTGACAAATCGCGAGCTCGCCGATCAACTGGCACTTCTGCGGCTGGATACCGCCGCGGATCGGGAAGAAACGCTGCGGGCTTATGAGCGCAATAAGTGGTACCAGCCAATGGCGACGGTAGGCACCAGCCTATTCAGTCAGAAATTCAGTGATGATCGGTCACCTGCCCCGGCTCGGAAGCCTAAAGCAGTGCGCGCGATTAAGGTGATGTCTGGAAGCGAAGAGTCAAGCTCCGATGACGGTGGAAGTGACGGTGACCAGCTTCGTTACATTGTGGTCGATTCAAGTTCGAAATCGAATATATTTGTATCGACAACCCGACCACCACCATCGTGTCCAGCCTTCCAACTTACGGGGGGGGGGTACCCCGCGGACTTCCATTCGAAATCTGGTCCGATCGTCCGCTGCTGGCAGACGACCGGTCATCATCCAGAGACACTTGGTCCGATTCACTTAAGACCATCTCACCTTGTGTACCCATTGGAGTGGGCTAGTTACACACTCAGTGGATCGGGATCGCAGATTGGATCGAACCGGTATTGAATATAGAAGACCGATCTGGGTAGGTATCTCTGGGGCGGAACTCTTCACCCCAGACACAAACAGACCAAAAAAAATTCCAAGAGATAACTTCCAATAGGTCGATCGTCCAAACGATCAAGACCTGACCAATACGAAATAATAGAGGGTAGACCAATCAACCGGTCTAGCCCCTGACCAATATGAGAGAAGACAAAAAAACCGGGCTAAACTCCAACCAATGTTAAAATGAGCCAATATGTCCGCGTAAAGACCCAATATGCCCGTGAAACTCCACAAACGATATCTCCACGCCAAGACCAATCCAGTGAATAGCACGTTCCAAACGTACTTGAGTTGAGGTATTGAGATCTCCAAATCGTACTCCCGTCGAGGGACTTCCGGTGGGCCAAAGTGCGCGTGCGGCGCTTCCAGACCGGGTATAATGGGCGAGAGGGGATAATTCGACCCTCTTCCCCCAAACACTCCGCGGCGGGCGGAGACGACTAGCGTACGAAAAGTGAAGAACGGCGACCCCTAGCTGTGGTGTGAACCCAGACCAAAGGATTTCCACTTAGAAAAATCCTGTAACCAAAAGACTTCTACTTTATTAGGCAAACCACAACTAAGCTAAAATACTACTACCCTATAGTCCCTAAATGTACCCACACAAAAATATATAAAATACCCAAAGTCGGGTGACTCACCAAAACTTGCGTTCTTGACACTTCTTGATTCTGATAGGCTGAAAAGCCCCCCTTGTTTAAGCCAATCCGAAATTAGACCAAATGCCTTGACGAAACTTGACCAGAAGTGTGCCAAATTTTGGGCACGCTTCTCCACAGCCGCCCCCGAGTCGGACCGTATCGCACAACGACAACGGTCTGACCTCGTCCATCAAATTCAGTTAAACCTTGGTCATTCAAACTTTTCCGACATGGAGCAACCATCTTCTTCATCCGTTCCAGGTGCTTGTACTGCTGGACTTGACCTTCTTGCATTTCTTTAACGACCGTTCTTGTAGGCACCTCGCATACCACGCCATCGCATGTCACTTCGCCCGTCCGGTCGGTCCGGTCTGGCAGCTCCCATCGTTCTACTGCACCTCAGACATCGACAGGGCATCAGACCGGTACCGTCGCGCAGTTGCAAGACGCACTTGAAGAGATCGCACGTCTCCAGGAGCAGATTGCTCAACAGGCAACACAACGTAAGCATGCATGTCCGGTGTTTACCTTGGACCTGTTCTAACCTTCGTTTGTCTTCAGCCCGTATACCTCCTGGCATCAGCAAGGCGATCAATGCCCTTCTTGCCGCCGATCGGCAGTCGAACACGCATGACCTCCAGCTGCGTCAGATTTTGAGCGGACTAATAAACGCGCGCAATAGGTTGACCCGCTTGGAGGCTCATCAGCTTCATCTTCGGGAGCAGCTTGTGCTGGTCCAACAGCAGCAAGCAGAAGCCCTGCTTGACCAGACCACGTTGAGCATTCAAAGCGACAATCTCGAGAGGCGTCTCACTGAGCTCCGAATTTCGATTCAAGACCAGACCGAGGAGGTCCGGTCTTGTGAACGCAAGTCGAACGATTGGACGCAGGCAGCGAACGGTCGTCGGGCGGTATTGAAAGAATTTCATCAGCGCTTGGTTGACCTGTTGCGTCCTCGTCGGCATCCGGTTGCTGCCTCCAGCGTAGACCGGTCTGCGTCGGCCGCCTTGGTGGACCTACACCGGGACCAAGACCAAGGCCGTTCATTGGCCAAAAATTTTCCAGCCCGAAATTGCACACAAATCAAAGAAGCGCGCGGACGCGCCGGGTAGATCGAGGGCGCGGGGCACAGCGCGCGACCCCGAACTAGGTGGGAAGCGTGCGGTGCCCCATAAGCGAGCCAAGACTCAGGCGCTTCTCGTGGGACCAAGCTTGGACGAGGATGAAGACAGTAACATCTCCAAAAATCAAGCGCCCTCGACCGCCGGTGCTGACCGTGCCAAGTATTCAGAGGTCTCGTCCTGGGATGACTCCGGCGAAGACTCCGGTGATTCGGAATTTGCTGTCCCCATCCCAACCAAGTCGCGAACAAGTCCACATGAAAGTTTTGTTCAAGTTGCATCGACTTCGGAGCAGACCAAGAAACAGGCCCGCATGGTGGTGTTCCACCACCTCATGCGTCGAAAAAGTCAACACCTACGGTCTTGCCTGGGACGTCCAAGCTCCACAAAGATGCTTTGTTGGCTAACGTGGCAATCGACAGTTCTTCCCTTCCGCCACGAACGCGTGAGGATACTTTGCCGTGGTCGCCAGGGCAGATCCGTTGTTTACGCCGGTCCACCCTGACCAAGCAGCTCCTGAACCGGTCTTTCTCTCGTCCAGACCATTGGCTTTTCCCGCCGGCGAAGAAAGTTCCTGCCGCGTCGGAATGGCGGCCGGACTTGATCACGTCGGCACAGATCTCCTGCTTGTACGCTGACGAGCCGTGGAAGATTTTCGAGCATACCAAGCTAGGGTTCATCTTCCACTCTACTCCGTGGGCCAATGATTTCATGAGTCGGGTGAAATATTTTAACAAGACTCACGCTCAAGCCATCTGGGACGCATCCCACTATCTGGTGTTTCCCCCGGAACGAGTTCGGCAAGACCCTGGCTTGGCGACCATCCAGAACAAGCGCAAGCGGCGTCGGATAAGAGCGGGTGAGGCCTGGCAGTCCCTGTGCCAATATGTTTTGGACGGGATGCTGGCCCACGAGTGCGAGGTCGATGTGTTCTTATATCCAGTTGTACTTCATATGCCGCGGCGTCGCGTCGAGAAGACCCGGCTGCTGGATGACGGTGGCACATGGTACCCCGGTCTTGGGTGCGCTACACCGGTCTTGGACCTCAAGGATGCTTTGGTCCAACTAGACCAACAAGAGCCTTGGCGTAACCAGTACCAGGACCAAGTTGAAAAGCATCCGTCGTTTACCGTCGGCCGTCTGTGGGGTGATGCCGAGTGAGGTCGTAAGTAGTCGACCAGATAACACTTAATATATATCATCATTCTTTTTCGCATGTTCAGTCATCAAATCACTTGAGCTAATTCCACCACTTTCTCCAGAGTTGCACTAGACACGTTATCACCAACCGTTCCACTTACATCGCGAAAAAACAATCCACGTTCGTCACTCCACTATTCCAATTCGTCATATATTCACAATACACAATACACAAGACACAAGACCTTCCACCTCTTCACACCGGTCGGGAAGACCGATGCTACTGCATGTCTTGGTCTTGGTCTTCATGGGTCTGCATCACTGCAAAACGGTTCCGACTGACTCGGTCCCGTTCTAATTCTCGTAGTAGTGCTCCACAGTTCAGGTCGGACTCATCGATCCAAGTTGTTTCATCATGGTCCTTCCATCGGACCAGATATTCTCGGTGGGTCCGGCCGAACCTGGTCTTCTTGACCGATCGGACATCTAAGACCTTTTCCACTTCAAATTCGTCCTTCTCCAGCGGTCGTTCCCAACTGTCCTCCGGCAGTAATGCTTCATCGAAATCAAAACGTTCTGCCTCGTCTACTAGACAGGGCATTTTGGGACGATCAGGTAATTCTCGGACCAGTTTTAACTTGGACACATGTACGATCGGGAAGACCTTGTAGTCCGTGCCGGTTGTTACTAGACGGGCAGTGTGTTCACCAATCAGCTCGGCAACACGGAAAGGACCGTGCCACATGTTATCCAGCTTCTTTGCATAGTCCTCTTTCACTCGGTCTAGGTACAACCATACCCTCGCTCCTGGTTCTATACCGTGGGGTTGGACCTGGTCGTTGTTCCGGTCTGCCCGGTCTTGTGTAGCTTGACGTAACTTTTCGTTGACAATTTCTCTTGCATGCTAGTAATGTTTCTGGACCTGCATGCGCCAACGTCGAGCATCACGATCGCGGGTCCGAGTGCAGCCAATAAGTATCGCGGCTTCAAGAGTGGACCGGGGGTCCCATCCATATGCAAGATAAAAAGGCGTTTCTCCTCGGACCCGATCGGTCGACGAGTTGAGTGCAAACACCAGCATTTCTGCGTATTCGTCCCAATCGCGCTGGTCTGGATCGGCAACGTACATCTTGATTGCTCTTGTAATAGTTTGTACCATACGTTCTGCCGATCCATTCGCTTGCGGACGATATGCCATCGTCGCGATCTGTTTCTGGCCCAGCATATTTTTAAACGACCGGAACACCTCGGCCATGAAACCGGGTTCTAGGTCGTGTCTGATGACCTCGCTGGCGCCGAACCTTCGGAACACACATTCTTCGTAACTTTTGGCGATTTGCTCGGCAGCCGGGACGCACTTGCCTTCGCAATAACTATACCGGTGAACAGGTCTACCCAGATCAACAACTCAGTATTGCCATATGTCGATTTAGGCAGCGACGGTATATGGTCCATCGCTATGACCTGGAAAGGGTAGGTAGCTTCGATATTTCCGGGCGATCGTCCCTTGATTACCGGTCTACCCTTTCCGGTTTCGCAATCCGTACAACAACCCACATATTTATGTACACTTCGGAAAAGACCTCTCCAGTGAGAGTGGGACCTGATCTTGTGATACGTTCTGCCTATTCCCTGATGTCCCCCTTCTAGACTCACATGGTAGTGATGGAGGACATCCGGATGCAGCAACTCAGGTATCACCAATTTCGCCAATCGGTCCCGGTCTGCACTGTCTTGGTCGGCATCGCGGCAGTAATATAGTAAACCATCCTCATCCATTTCGTAACTGTCTGCGATCTTGGCACATTCTTTCGCTTGACCATTCGTCAACTTAGACAATTCACCGCGCAGGTAGGTCTTCAAATTCACAATCCATTCTTCTTCGTCCTGCGCCTTGAGGATCCGTTCTGCCCTTAGTCGTTTCACAACAGATTCACTCAACCGTTCCTTCGGGAACGGTTGGTGGGACTTCCGAGCTTTCGGTCTAGTCGCGACCATCACATGCACCTGGTCCGGAGCGTGCTTGGGTCCGATCACCTCGGGGAGCCTGTTTATATTCATCAATTCATCAAGAACGGCTTTCTCGGTGATCGTAGCACCGGTCTGGTCTTGCATGGCCTTGGTCGCGAGGTAGTCGGCACTTGTGTTCCAGTCCCGTTTCACGTGCAACAGCTCGTGGTTGGGACGTTCTTTCAATGCCTTCATTACCCGATTATTTAGCGTCCTTAGTCGTGGGGCCTTGCAGTCGATCTCTCCAGTGACCTGCCTGATCACTAGGTTCGAGTCACCACATATGATGACTCGCCCCTTCTCTTGCGATGACAGCAGGTCCAGACATAGAAGTAGACCTCGGTACTCCGCCTCGTTAACCGTAATATCCGGCGTGGAATCAGCAGCGGCTGCAACTATAGACCATTGTGGCAACTTCCACACTATGGCACTACAGGCGCCGACCTTCTTCTTCACGCTTGCCGATCCGTCAAAACTTAAGACCAAGAGCTCTTCATCATAGTCGACGGTCGGTGGCGGTATCGAAATTGACTGCCGAGGTTCTTCCTCGGGGCAATCGCTATCAGTGCTTCGTCCACTTCAGACCTTCAGACCGAGGGGTGATACTGGCAGCTAATGTGCCCAATATCTCTTCCTCTCCCCTGTTGCACTTAACGACCTCGAGGGTCCACTGCGACAAGACCGCCGACCATCTGCCTAGACGTCCGTCCATCCCATTGGCTAATAATAGCCAGGCCAAAGTAGACCGCCTTGACAGGACCTTTATAGGTCGGCCGACCAGCAGGTTGTAACACAAATCCAGAATTCGCAGCAACGCCAGAACTTCTTTCTCGACAATTCCATAGTTCACTTCATTTGGCTTCAGCGTTCTGCTCGTGAACGTGACCGGATGGTACACACCATCATGATCTTGTACTAGAGTGGCCGAAATGGACCACTGACTAGCATATACAATAATGGTCGGGACCTTTTCGGGATCGAAATGCTTCAAAATCGGTGCCGTCACCATCTTAACCTTCAACATACCAAAAGCAAACTTTGCACGCTTCATATGGTCTTCGGCCTCCACTTGCGGACAATCTGCAGCAAGACCAGAGTCGGCGCCCCCATGTAAAGTTGCCCGGTCTTCTTCGCGCAACATACGGTAGTCCACTTCCCGGAGCTCATACAACACAGCCGCGTAGATAGCAAAATCTTCGATGAAGCGGCTGTAGTAGTTTAAACTTCCTAGGAAGGACTGCATTGCCTTCAGAGACTTGGGAAACGGGAGGTTGCTTAACGAATCCAGGTCCTTAGGATTAGCCTCTAGACCATTGTTCGAGACGATATGGCCTAAATAGGCGACCTTGGACATACCCCAAAAACTTTTCACGGCGCTGATAGATAGGTTCCAGCGGTCGCATGTCTCCAGCAATCGTTCAACCTTCTCGCACAGATCGTTCCATGACGAGGCTGGTATCAGAATGTCGTCGATGTACGACCGCCTCCCTAGAACGGACGGTATTCTTTCCCGATCGGGTTCACCCTCTGTAAACACATCATAACTTTCGGCAGGGTCCCGATCGGTCTTGATTCTGAAGTGTCCGTACAGTGCGTTGTCTATCAACCTTTGATATATCTGGGGTGCGTTCTTCAGACCGAACGACATACGGTTCCACTCGAAAAGACCAAACGGTGTCACAAATGCGGAAATCTCACGGGCTCGATCAGTCATCGAGACCACCCAAAATTCACTTGCCATATCTAGCGAATAATACCACAAGGTCTTGTCGAGGTCTTCCAACAGATCATTAATCAGCGGCATCGGGTACACCATGAGTTTAGTCAACCGATTTACCAGCCGATAGTCGATGCACAGTCTAATGTCAACGCCGTTCTTTTTGATAACAATTACGATCGGCGAGGCCCATGGCGAGGTCGTCGGTCTAAAAATCTTGGTTACCAACAGTCCTTTAATGAGATCAGAAATCTTTTCCCGGTACTGTGGCGCCACGCGTCGACATCGCTGAGCAATCGGCTTGGCATCTCCAACATAAATATCGCAAATCGCACCACGGGCTGCAGGTGGTAAGGCGTTGCCCTTTTCGATCAGCAGATATCTTTTCTTCCATATGATATTCTTCAACTGCTCGGTCTGGTCTGGACTGTTAAGGTCTTGATCACCCACTTGTAAATCATCCATTGTAATTTCGGGCGAGTCGGCAGACACTTTAGGGAGGACTGCCATTTGGCTTTCCATCTCCTGAATGTACTGTTCCCCTCCTTCATGTATACATACTTGTTCATCTTCTGGGGCGACATCACCTAGACCATCTGTACCGGCTGAACGCCCCTGGTCTTGATAGACGGGCTGTCCTTCACTGATATCGGTCTGATTGGGAATACCGTCATGGTCCGACCTAGCAATTTCATGTTCCCCTTCTTCCGTTTCTTTCTCCGCTGTCGCTTGGTATTGTGCTGACACCACGTTGTTGATTAACCATGGCTCGTCTACTTGATGGTCCACCGTTCCTGGTGACTGCGGCGCCTTTCTTCGGGCCAGCATCTTTTTTGGGGTGACATAACTTGGTCTTTCCACTAAAGGTGAGGTATCCTCTTCCACCGACCCATCATCGCTGATAAGATCGGTGGTCGATTGGTACGCCAGGTTTTGCCACTCGATATACCGCCTCGATCCAATCGAGACGAACCCCATCTTCCTTGGTACCTTTCCTTCTGCTAACCACATACCAACAATAGTGTTATTGTCCAGTGTCAGCGGCTTGTCACCGATATTGGTAACACCGACAAAATCACGTCGACCAGCACTCTTTACGAAGGTCGATACCCACCGATCGCCCCTGGTCAACCATAAATTCCTCGAACGGAAACCTTTCTCGACCGGGGTATCGGCAGACCGACCGACTGGGATAGTGAGGTCTTGATCCCACCGGACCAGATCGGTATACGAACCATACAGAGGTCTTCGACCAGCCAACTGGACCTGGACCTCATCCGGGAGTGTAAGCACTCCATGTGACAGGTCTAGACGAATACCAGCTGGGACCATGAAATCCATACCTAGTAAAGCGTCCTGTCCAGCCAACTTGCCAACCCAAGCGCTGAAAAAGTAGACCAGCGATCCCGACAAAGTAAAATTCACACGCGTTCTTCCTTCGGTCATATAAGAGTTTTCACAGATCTCGACGCATTGTTGTCTCTGGGTATCGTCTATACGACATCCGACCTTACAAGCAAAGGCGGAGTCGATTATCGAGACTTCAGCTCCAGAGTCGAACAACATCGTCGCCTTCTGGTTATTAATCTTGCCACGGGCTTTCGCCTGCTTGAACCATTTATCAGGCGCGTGATACTTCCAGTATCCGCGGGATTCTCCAGGCAGCAAGTCCAACTGCATAACCACCTTCGTCCGGGAGTACTCATCGGTCTTCAGACTGTAGACCGGATGGTCTCGGTCGACGCAATTTGGAATAGAACGTGTATTGTCGGTCTTATACTCCTTGACGACATATGAATAGATGTGAACCGTAGAACGCTCGGCTCGATCCAGATTCCAACCTGGCGAACGTACTAGTTTAACATCTTTTCTGCGTCCTGCGGCAGCATCCCCGCGTGCTTGTCCGGCACGTACCACTTGCGTATCATGTTAAAAAATTCTTCAATCTTGCAGTGGCCGGCCTCGTGGATCTCTCCACATGACTTGCATACGAAGAGGCAGTGGTCAATCGGGTGGCCGCGTCTCTCGCACTTCTTGCACACCATCTTCTTCCAGCAGTTTGGACCATCATGTTTGCTCTACCCACAGTGGGAGCACTTCGGACGAGGTCGGCCTGGATCGGACTTGCTTCCGTTTCTTCCCTTCCGGTCTACCTGGTCGGATTTCGACCTGGTCTTCGGGGCAGGTCCCGCAACATAGACGTAACGATACTGGTCTTCATCCGACTACTCCTGGCTGGATTGACTTCCACTTTCCCCTTCCGATCCCGTGATGTCTTCGGCTACGATCGCCTTGACCTCTCGGGTCGGTCTGGTCCAGGGCCTCTTGACCGGATCGGTCTGGGTCTGGGTCTTGGATCGGTAGCGACCTGATCCACCAGCGGTCTTAGCTCTCATGCTACGCTACTGCTGTAGCGTCCGTAGAGTCTGTTCAACTTCAACCGCGTCCCTAAGACGCAGCAGAGTAAGCTGGTCCGCCAGTTCTTGATCGTCCAGGGTACTAATGTAGTGACCCACATGTTCCAGAGCAGCACCGTTCGGCGGGTTATTCTCTTTAATTGTTATGCCGGCACGAAGTGCAGCCACGTTCAACCGATTCAAATACTCGATCGGTGTCTCGTCTCTCCGCTTCTGCATATGGTGATACTTGCGGGCACTCGAAAATCCGGAGTTACAATATTGCCCTTCAAACTCTGCACATAGCTGGTCCCAGTCAGACCGGACATCCCGACCTAACTGTTGGATCCAGTTGGCAGCCGGTCCTTTCAACAAATCCCGGAGAATCAGACACCTTTCGCTTTTCGGGGTCTGGTCTCGCAGGAACGCAGACTTGACCCGACCGAACCAAGACCGGGCCTGGTCTTCATCAGAATCCTTGACAGTGAAGTCCTTGAGGTCGGTCGTCGCGGCCATACGGATGCGCGGAATCGCAGCAGATCCAAAGTCGTAAGCAGTAGTGGAGGCTAGGTTAGCCTTGCGTGGCTTGTCAGCGCCCGTACCGTCTGACCCACAGTGGTCGTCAAGACCGCCGACCGACTCCATGTCACAGTCACTTGTCTTACTTGGTCTACGCGGTCTGGCCGGTTGCGGCTTGCGCTTCCCTTTGCCGACTTGCTTAACACTTCGAGTGGGCTTGTCCACAGATGTTACCGATTCCATATCCACATCTCGGCAAACATTGGCACTTTGCTGGGTAGACCGGTCTTGGGCATGTGGCCGCAGAGGTGGTCTAACCCGGTCTTCCATGAAACGCTCCATTATCGTCTCAAACATGGTTTGGACGTTAGCTGGAGTCATGGGCAACGTGTTGATACCCTCCTTTTGCGGAACTGAGACCTGTGGGGCTTTCTGGAGCCCCGACTGGCAAGCAGCCCCTTGCTGTCGCATGTCCCTTTTTTGTTCAGACCGGGCATGGTCCACCCCCATGGTCATCCGCTCGACACCGGTCTCCAACTCTGATGAGCTGTTAGAAGCCGGTGGAGACTGGTAGATCGATTCATCATCGGAACCAATGTCAACAAGCTCTGTGGAGGCTTCGGCGACGTTCATTGCCGTGGTGGGAGTTGGGCGGCGAACCGCCCCCACCAGTGGGACCAAATGGTCGTGGAAGGTCGACATCGACGATTTCAGCCTCCAAGCCTCAAATTCAAATAGTTTTTGGACATCGGCGGGGTTCTGCATTTTAATGCCAACCTCCGCCAACAGCGCCACCAAGTTTTTCACCAACAGTAATGGGCGATCACTCTGGACCGGCTCGGTAGTGGGACCGAGAAGACGGTAGGGGATCTGGAGGTTCAACACCCGAAAGACCACGTCAAAACGAACAAATCGTTTCAGCTCAAAAATGTAGTACATTATGTTTAGGTCTTCTTCAGTGATGCCTCCATCTCCACTTGCGACTTTTCTTCGAGGTCTTCTTCGTCGGCCGGCATTCCGAACCCTTTTTTGGGAATCTTGGGTAGCTTGGGGACCTTGGGGAGGTTGGTCTGATCGTTCTGATCAGCTTCCAAGTATTTTTCGTCTTTTGATTTTCCATCAACTTTTTTATGCACATACATAGAATCAGGACCAAGGTCCTGATCCTTTCCGGGACTATAGCATGACTTGCTATAGTCCCGATCGGCTCCGGTGGGAGCCTTTTGGGGAGGAAAAAAATTATTAATCCCGATCTGGTCCTCCACCAGGCCAGACCGGACATCGCCATCTTTATCGAGAACGAAGACGTAAGGTGATAGCTTTTCCTTACGCCCTCTCCAGAACGATCCCAAATTCAAATCTTCAAATTCAATCTTTGATGACACCTCGCGGTGATATCCACGATCACCAAGTGATCCGGGCACGCGCACCATTGTGGTGGAGTCAAGTTCGAAATCGAATATATTTGTATCGACAACCCGACCACCACCATCGTGTCCAGTCTTCCAACTTACGGGGGGGTACCCCGCGGACCTCCATTCGAAATCTGGTCCGATCGTCCGCTGCTGGCAGACGACCGGTCATCATCCAGAGACACTTGGTCCGATTCACTTAAGACCATCTCACCTTGTGTACACATTGGAGTGGGCTAGTTACACATTCGGTGGATCGGGATCGCAGATCGATTTGATTCGGTCTTGAATATGAGACCGTGCTGTCTAAGTGTACCTTGGGCGGAACTCTTCACCCCAGGTACGTACAGACCAGAAACACTTCCGAAAGATAGATTCCAATAGTTCGATCGTCCAAACGATCTAGACCTGACCAATACGAAATAATAGAGGGTAGACCAATCAACCGGTCTAGCCCCTGACCAATACTAGAGAAGACCAAAGCCGGTCTAAACTCAAACCAATGTTATAGTAAACCAATATGTCCACGTAAAGATCCAATATGCTCGTGAATTCCACAAACGATATCTCCCCGTAAAGACAAATCCACTTGTTAGTACGTTCCAAACGTACGTGACTTAAAGTGTCGAGATCGCCAAATCGTACTCCCGTCGAGGGACTTCCGGTGGCCAAAGTGCGCGTGCGGCGCGTCCAGACCGGGTATAATAGGCGAGAGGGGATAATTCAACCCTCTGCCCCCAAACACTCCGCAGTGGGCGGAGGCGACTAATGTACGTGCAAAGAAAAACGGCGACCCCTTGCTGTGGTATAGACCAAGACCAAAGGACTTCTACTTAGAAAAACCCTGCAACCAAAAGACTTCTACTTTTTTAGGCAAATCCACAACCAAAAGCCCTCTATCCGTAAAATCCACAACTAACCAATAATACTACCTCCCTATCGTCCCTAATGTACCCACACAAAATTATGTAAAATACCCAATGTCAGGTGACTCACCCAAGACCGGCGTTCTTGATACTCCTTGAATCTGATAGACTAAAAAGCCCCCCTTGTTTGGACCAATCGGAAACTTGACCAACTGCCTTGACCAAAAGTGACCAAATTTGTGGTACACTTCACCACAGTTTTATGGCCGAGGTGTTCCGGTCGTTCAATAACATGCTGGGCCAGAAACAGAGTGCGACGATGGCATATCGTCCGCAAGCAAATGGATCGGCGGAACGCATGGTGCAGACCATAACGAGGGCGATCAAGATGTACGTTGCTGACCCAGACCAGCGAGATTGGGACGAGTATGCAGAAAGGCTGGTGTTTGCACTCAACTCGTCGACCGATCGGGTCCGAGGAGGAACGCCTTTTTATCTGGCATATGGATGGGACCCTCGGTCGACACTGGAAGCTGCGATACCTATCGGTTGCACCCGGACCCGCGATCGCGATGCTGGACGCTGGTGCCTACAGGTCCAGAAACAATATCATCATGCAAAAGGAGTCGTCAACGAAAAGCTGCGTCAGGCCACACAAGACCGGGCAGACCGGACCAATGACCAGGTCCGACACCACGGTATAGAACCAGGGGCGAGGGTATGGCTGTACCTAGACCGAGTGAAAGAGGGCTATGCGAAGAAGCTGGCTCACATGTGGCACGGCCCTTTCCGTGTTGCCGAGCTGATTGGTGAGCACGCTGCCCGTCTAGTAAAAACTGGTACAGATTACAAGGTCTTCCCGATTGTGCATGTGTCCAAGTTGAAGCTGGTCCGAGAATTTCCGGATCGACCCAAAACTCCCTGTCTGGTAGACGAAGAAATGAGATTTGATCTCGATGAAGCGTTACTGCCGGAGGACAGTTGGGAACGACCATTAGAGGAAGACGAGTTTGAAGTGGAGAAGTTCTTAGATGTTCGGTCGACCAAGAAGACCAGGTTCGGTCGGACTCACCGAGAGTACCTGGTCCGATGGAAGGACCATGATGAATCAACTTGGGTCGACGAGCTCGATTTGAATTGTGGGGCTCTTATACGAGAGTTCGAACGAGAACGAGTCAGTCGTAATCGCTTCGCAGTGATGCAGACTCATGAAGACCAAGACCAAGACACGCAGTAGCATCGGTCGGTCTAGACCGGTGTGAAGATGTGGAAGGTCCGGAGTTGATGTGAAATTGGGATGAACTGTGACGAATTGGAGTAGCGGAATGACGAATGTGATGACTATTTTTCGTGATGGGGGTGGAACTGTTTACGATAACGTGTTTGGTGCAACTATGGAGAGATTGGTAAAATTAGTTCAAGTGATTTGACGATCGGACATATGAAAAAGAAATAATGACATGTATTTCGAGTTATCTGGTCGACTACCTGCGACTTCACTTGCTATCTCCCCACAGACGGCCGATGACCATCGACGGATGATTTTCCACTTGATCCTGAAACTGGTTACGCCAGGGGTCCTTCCGGTAAGGCTGGACCAAAGCATCCTTGAGGTCCGCGACCGGCTCAGCGCAATCAAGATCGGGGTACCATATGCCGTCGTCGGCCAGCAGTCTGGTCTTCTCAACGCGACGCCTCGGCGTGTGGAGGAAGGAACAACGGGTACAAGAACACGTCGACGTCACACTCGCGGGCTCGCATCCCGTCCAAAATGTACTGGCACAGGGATTGCCAAGCCTCGCCCGCCCGAATTCGACGTCGCTTGCGCTTGCTTTGGAACGTCGCCAGGCCCGGATCTTGTCGCACCCGGTCGGGGGGAATCATCAAGTAGTGGTACGCTTCCCAAATTGCTTGGCCGTGGATCTTGTTGAAATTCTTCACCCGGCCTAGCAAAGTGCCGATCCATGGAGTCATGTGGAACACAAGTCCTATCTTGGGTTGTTCGAAAATTTTCCATAATTCATCGCCGTATAGGCGGGAGATCTGCGCCGACGTAATCAATTCCGCCCTCCATGCAGACGCGGCAGGGGTTTTCTTGGCCGGTGGAAAAAGCCAGGGGTACGGGTGGGAGAAAGACCGGGCCAGAAGCTGCTTGGTCAGAGTAGACCGGTGCAAACAGCCGATTTTCCCCGACGACCACGGCAAAGTGATTTCAAACGTCCGCGGCGGAAGGGAGCTCATGCCAACCGCCATGTTCTTCAGTAGAGCGTACTTGTGAAGCTCGGATGTCCCGGGGAGAACCAAAGGCGCCGGCTTCGCTGATGTTGATACTGGTGTGGCGTCACTTGGCAAACCGTTCTTCGGTTCTGACCCCAATGTCGACTCCACTTGGATGAAACTTTCACGTAAATTCGTTCGTGACTTGGTCTGGATGGCGACCATAAACTCGGAATCGCAGGACCCTTCGCTGGAGTCCTCCTCGGACGAGACCCCTGTGTGCTTGATGCGATTTGCAGTACGGCGCTAGGGCGCTCGACTTTCCGAGGGGCTGTAGATTTCGCTCGTGTCCGAGTCCGAGTCCATAAGAAGCGCCTGTGTCTTGGATCGCTTATGAGGCACTGTACGCTTTCCCTAGAGTCTGGGTTCGCGCGCAGTGCCCCGCGCCCTCGAGCTACCCGGCGCGTCCGCGCGCTTCTTTGATTTGTGTGCAATTTCGGGCTGCTGAATATCAGTCAATGAACGGTGTCGGTCTTGGTCCTGCTGCAAGCGGTCTTGGTCTTGCTCCGAGGCGACTAAGGTTACCTCCGCAGACCAATCTATGCTGGAGGAAGCAGTCGAACACGATGCATCAAGTTCATCAAGCGCTGGCGGCACTGGTCTAGTGCCACCTGACGACGACCCGACTCTAGCGTCCAAGCGTCTGACTTGTCTTGATAAGACCGGACCTTCCCGGTCTGGTCTTGACTGGAAATTTGAAGCTCGGCAATGCGTCGCGCGAAGTCGTCGCCTTGCATGCGCAGTGAGGTCGCGTCAAACTGTCCGTCCAGCTGCTGCCGGCGAACAAGTGCAAGTTGATCCCGGAGATGGGACTGATAAGCCTCCAGACGGGACAGCTCATGACGCGCGCTTACCAGCTCCTCTAAAATTGGTCGAAGCTGGTCAACATGATCGTCGGACTGCCTATCGGCATCAAGCAAGGCACCTATTGCCGGGACTATGTTGGGATAGATGAGAGATGAAGACAAACGAGGGTCAAGACAAGTACAAGATGAAGACCAAAGATACGCACCTCGTGTTGCCTGGTGGACCACCTGGGTCCTGAGACGCATGTTTTATGCAAGCATATCCTGCATCTGCGTGTCGGCTTCAGTCTGACGCCCTTCCGATGTTTGAAGTTCACGAGAGTTACGTGGGCTATCAGACCGAGCCGACCGGACAGGCGAAGCAAGGTGGGGCGACTCGGCGCATACAGTTTCTGCAAGAACAACAAGAACAAGCGTCAAAGGGAAGCAGAAGAAGATCAAGTGCAGTAAAGGCCGTACCTGACGCAGGTGTCGAAGATGTTTGATCCATGGGGAAGAAGTGTGAGTGACCAAGGTCCAGTTGGTCGAGTGATGGGTGAGTCAGACCGTTATCGTTGTGCGACACGGTCGGACTCAGGGGTGGCTGTGGTGAAGTGTACCACAAATTTGGTCACTTTTGGTCAAGGCAGTTGGTCGATTTTCCGGTTGGTCTAAACAAGGGGGGCTTTTTAGCCTATCAGATTCAAGGAGTATCAAGAGCGCAAGTTTTGGTGAGTCACCTGACATTGGGTATTTTACATAATTTTGTGTGGGTACATTAGGGACCATAGGGAGGTAGTTTTATTGGTTAGTTGTGGATTTTACGGATAGAGGGCTTTTGGTTGTGGATTTGCCTAAAAAAGTAGAAGTCTTTTGGTTGCAGGTTTTTTCTAAGTAGAAGTCCTTTGGTCTTGGTCTACATCGCAGCAAGGGGTCGCCGTTCTTCTTTTCACGTACACTAGTCGCCTCCGCCCTCCGCGGAGTGTTTGGGGGCAGAGGGTTGAATTATCCCCTCTCGCCTATTATACCCGGTCTGGACGCGCCGCACGCGCACTTTGGCCACCGGAAGTCCCTCGACGGGAGTACGATTTGGCGATCTCGACACTTTAAGTCAAGTACGTTTGTAACGTGCTATTCACTGGATTGGTCTTTACGTGGAGATATCGTTTGTGGAGTTTCACGGGCATATTGGGTTTTCACGTGGACATATTGGCTCATTTTAACATTGGTTGGGGTTTAGACCGGTTTTTTGGTCTTCTCTCATATTGGTCAGGGGCTAGACCGGTTGATTGGTCTACCCTCTATTATTTCGTATTGGTCAGGTCTATATCGTTTGGACGATCGACCTATTGGAATTTATCTTTTGGAAGTGTTTCTTGTATGTACGTACCTGGGGTGAAGAATTCCGCCCTAGGTACACCTAGCCAGCACGGTCTCCGATATTCAAGACAGAATCAGATCGATCTGCGATCCCGATCCACCGAGTGTGTAACTAGCCCATTCCATCGGGTACACAAGGTGAGATGAACTTAAGTGAATCGGAACAAGTGTCTTTGGATGATGACCGGTCGTCTGCCAGCAGCGGACGATCGGACCAGATTTCGAATGTAGGTCAGCGGGGTCCCCCCCCCGTAAGTTGGAAGGCTGGGCACGATGGTGGTGGTCAGGTTGTCGATACAAATGTATTCGATTTCGAGCTTGACTCCACCACATTACTGCCGTGACGTTGATCAAGACAGTGTCGATCGAGATCGACTAGCGAAATTGGTGATCCCTGAGCTGCTACAGACGGATGTCCTTCATCACTACCATGTGAGTCCAGAAGGGGGGCATCAGGGCATAGGCAGGACCTATCACAAGATCAGGGCCCACTTCCACTGGAGAGGTCTTTTCCGCAGTGTGCAGAAATATGTGGGCTGTTGCACAGATTGCGAGACCGGAAAGGGCAGACCGGTAATCAAGGGGCGATCGCCCGGAAATATCGAAGCTACCTACCCTTTCCAGGTCATAGCGATGGACCACATACCGTCGCTGCCCAGATCGACTCGCGGCAACACCGAGCTGCTGATATGGATCGACCTATTCAATGGTCTGGTGATCGCAAAAGCTAGTTCATCCCGATCTGCGGAGCAGATCGCCCAGAGTTACGAGGAATGTGTGTTCAGAAGGTTCGGCGCCAGCGAAGTTATTAGACACGATCGGGAACCCGGTTTTATGGCTGAGGTGTTCCGATCGTTCAATAACATGCTAGGCCAGAAGCAGAGCGCGACGATGGCATATCGTCGGCAAGCGAACGGATCGGCTGAACGCATGGTGCAGACAATAACAAGGGCGATTAAGATGTATGTGGCCGATCCGGACCAACGTGACTGGGACGAGTATGCAGAGAGACTGGTATTCGCACTCAACTCTTCAACCGATCGGATCCGAGGAGAAACGCTTTTCTATCTGGCGTATGGATGGGACCCTCGATCGACACTTGAAGCGGCGATATTGATCGGCTTCACTCGGACCCGCGATCGCGATGCCCGTCGTTGGCGCATGCAGGTCCAGAAGCATTATCAGCATTCGAAAGAAGTCTTCAATGAAAAGTTGCGTCAGGCCACACAAGATAGGGCAGATCGGAATAACGATAAGGTCCACCCTCATGGTATTGAACCATGGGCGAGTGTATGGTTATACCTCGATCGGGCCAAGGAGGGCTATGCAAAGAAGTTGACTCATATGTGGCACGGTCCTTTCCGTGAAGCAGAGCTGATCGGGGAGCATGCTGCCCGTCTGATCACGATCGTCACGAATTACAAAGTTTTTCCGATCGTGCACGTGTCCAAACTGAAGATGGTCAGAGAATTTCCCGATCGGCCTAAAATTCCCTGTCTGGTGGACGAAGCGGAGAGGTTCGATTTTTGATTAGGATCTGCTGCCGGAGGACAGTTGGGAAAGGCCATTGGAAGAGGACGAATTCGAGGTGGAAAAGGTGCTAGATGTCCAATCGGTCAAGAAGACACGTTTCGGTCGCACCCACCGAGAATATCTGGTCCGATGGAAGGATCATGACGAAGCAACCTGGATCGACGAACTCGATCTAAATTGTGGAGCACTGCTACGAGAGTTCGAGCGAGAACGAGTCAGTAGGAATCGCTTTCCAGTGATGCAGACTCATGAATATGAAGATCAAGGCACATAGTAGCACCGATACGTATATCGATCGGTGTGAATATGTGTAAGGTCTGAATTTTTTGTGAACTAGTATGATGAACTGTGATGAACTGGAGTAGTGGAATGACGAACGTGGTGATAATTTTCGCGATGTGGATGGAACTGTGTGTGATAACGTGCTGGTACAAGTTTGGAGAAAGTGACGAGATTTGGTCAAGTGATTGGATGATCAGGAATTTGGGAAAAATGATGACATGTATTATGGATTATCTTGTCAGCTATCTGACGCATCAATAATCGCAATCACCCCACAGACGGCCGATAGTCAGCGCCGGATGGTCTCCGATCTGGTTCTGGTGTTTATTGCGCCAGGGCTCCTTCCGATCGATTTGGATCAAAGCGTCCTTCAGGTCTGCGATCGGCTCGTCACAATGAAGATCGGGATACCAGACGCCGTCGTCAGCTAATACCACGGCGTTCTAAACCCGACGCTTCGCCATATGGAGAACCATACGATATAAAAAGATTTCGATGTCGCACTCGCGGGCCAGCATCCCTCCCAGAATGAACTTGGCATAGGGTCTGCCAGGCCTCGCCCGACCGACTCCGGCGCTTCTTCCCGTTTTTCAGGAATGAGATCAGGCCTTGATCATGTTGCGCTCGATAGGGAGGAAGCACTAGATAGTGTGTAGACTCCCAGATTGCTTGGCTGTAGGTTGTATTGAAGGCCTTCACTCGACCTAAGAACGAGTCGATCAACGCAGTCGACGCAAACATGGACCCCAGCTTGGGGCGGACGAACACTTTCCATGGCTCATCTGCGTACAGACGGGAGATTTGTGGTGCTGTGACCAGGTCCACCCGCCATGCTGAAGCGTCAGGAGCCTTTGAAGCTGGAGGAAAAATCCAGGAATCTGGACGCGATAGAGACCGGGCCAGTATCTGCTTGGTCAGGGCTGATTGGTACAAGATACCGATCTGCCATGATGACCATGGGGAAGTGGCATCTGAAGTCAGCGATGGGAGAGGTCGATCTCCGATCGACACCCCTTTCAATCGGTCGTGATTGCGCAGCCCAGATGTGCCGGGCTGGAACGAAGGAACCGATACGTCTGACTCGAGCGTCCGTGAAACACCATCACCCTGGGAGCTGATCACCTTGTCAACCTCTGATGCAGGCTTCGTAGGAACGGGACCTCGGCGTTGATCGGATCGGGACTTGGATAAAGCAGTGATCAATAATTCAGAATCTTCCGATCTATTCCCCAAGTCCTCTCCGGAGGAGATCTCTATACGCTTGGTGTGAGCAGCGTGGGGGCGTAAGGGTGCACGCGATTTGGCGATGGTAGACACGTCAACTGCGTCCGATCTTGGGCTTGGGAGATGCGCCAGCGTCTTGGCTTTCTTCTGAGGCACCGCTCGCTTCTCCTCGAGTTCGGAGTCGATCGCTATGCCCCGCGCCCTTGAGACCTTCGACGCGTCCTTAAGCTTCTTGAAAACTTTTGGAAAAACCGGGGTGCTTACTTTTAGCCAATAAGTGGCGTCGGGTCCGATCTTGGTGCAGATCGATCAGAGCGGCTGATGCAGATCGGTCCACGCTAGATCCTGCAGTCGGGCGCAGGGGCAACATGTCTGTCAACTGCTGGTAGCACCGATTTACGGCCGCCCAGCGACGGTCTGACTCCTGGGTCCAGGCGTCCGATCGGCTCTGGAAGGACTCGACCTTCCCGATCTGCTCCCTGACCACGACCTGCAACTCGCCAATCTTTCTCTCCAGGTCACCATGTTGGGTGCGGAGTAAATTCCGATCGGACTGATCCTCCAAACTCTGCCAGTTGACCAGCGCGAGCTGTTCCAGGAGGTGTGACCTGTAGACCTCCAAACGAGACAGATCATGCCGTGCGCCGATCAGCCCGTCCAAGATCTGTCAGGGATGATCTCCGTGGTCATGAGACTTCCGATTAGCCGCGAATAAAGCGCCGATCTTTTTGGCGATGTCGGTGGGCAACCGATCTGCACGCAAAGGAAGGTTATACCAGACCCAAGACGGAAAGCAGACCGATCAGCTTACCTGGCGTTGTTTGTTGGGCGACCTGGGCCCGGAGATGTGCGTTTTCGGCGATCACCTCCTGAAACTCGTGGATATAGGAATAAAAGTGTCCACCTCCTGCCGAAGTCGCAGGTGCGATGTATCCTTGATGGCCAACTGCGACTGGAGCTCCCTGACTGTTTTCTGTAGCTGATCGACCTCGATCTGATGCCCGTCCGGAGTGTCGGACTCTGGAGTGTTGAGAGGGCTGTCAGATCGGGCCGATCTGGTAGGCGAATCGATATGGGTCGATGAGGAACGCAAGGCACCTGCAGCAACGAGCGTCAAGAGAGGTTACAAGACGATCAGGTGTACAAGGCAAGTACCTGGCGAAGGTGGACTCGAAGATCTGTCCATCGGTGAAGTCCGCTTCTGCGAAGGTCTAGGATGTGGAGAGATCGGGTCGTTACCGTTGCCCATCTACGAACAGACTCAGGTGCGGCTGTGGTGAAGCGGACTCAAGAATTTTGGTCGTCTTGCGTCAGCAGCAAACCGATAGGCTTATTGGCGATCGGATTGGTGGAAATCAAGGAGGCTTTTGGGCCAATCGTGTTCAAGAGGTGTCAAGAACACGGATTTTGGTAAGTCACATGATATTGCGTGTACTTACATATTTTCATGTTTGTACATATTGGGGACCATAGGGAGATAGTTTTGGTTAGTCGTTAATTTTCAGCCTTTAACACTCAACAAGAAGTCGTTTCTTCGAACTGTACGCTAGTCGCCTCTGCACGCCGCAGAGTGTTTGGAAGCAGAGGGTCGAGTAATCCCCTCTAGCTTGTTATACCCGGCCGGGACGCGTCACAGACGCACTTGGCCCGCCGGAAGTCTCTCGACGGGAGTACGTATTGGTCGGCTTTTCAAGCGCAAGTTAAACACGTTTGGAAAATGTAATCAAGTTATTGGATTGTTTTGTGGAGATATCGTTCGTGGAGTCTATCACGTTCTCGTTGGATCTCTATATTGGAGTATTGGATTTTTATTCTCGTATTGGTTGGGCTCTACGATCGATTGATCGATCTGACCTTTTAAGTATATTTACGTGGAGTATAACTGGTCTGCCCGTACCCAGGGTGAAGAGTTCCGCCCAGGGTACACTACCCAGCATCTCACGTTTTTAGACCTCAAGTCGATTCCCAGCACCGATCCACCGAGTGTGTTACCAGCCCATTCCATCGGGTACACAAGGTGAGATGACGAACGAATCGGACCAGGCGTCATATGCTGATGATCGGTCGTCTGCTAGCAGCGGACGATCAGATCGGATCGTAGGCGAAGGTTCGCGGGGTACCCCCCCCCCGTAAGTTGGACGGCCGGGCACGATGGTGGTCAGGTTCTCGACACTACGATGTTCGATTTTGAACTTGACTCCACCATATATCCACAGTATTCACTGTCAACCGTGAGGAAGAAAGGCTCAGACGAGCCATGTCACTTGATTACGGAGCACGTTGGGATATTGACGTTCTAACATAACAGACACCGGATTAGCTACCCACTATCTAACACTCAGAACCCACCGAAATTGGGTTCGAAGATGATGGATCTTTCACCTCTTAGTAGGCGAAGTTTGTAAAGCGCTTACGGGACCATAGGATCGAAGAAATATATATCATCGTTACGGATACTGAAACCGTGGTTGCAACGAATAAATATCCACGTTATAAGCACGTTACATCAATAACTAGTGCATTCCCCGATGTTAAAACTATAGTTTAATAATTCTTTGAAGCGCAGAGCTGGGAATTGCTTAAGCGACATCCCTTTATTTCATGTGCCAATGTGCATTGGGAATATGATAAAATATATCAGAAAAAGTTCCATGCAAGCTCCCATATGACGAAGAAAGCTGACATGAGATTGATCTAGTGCCAGGCATACCGTATTTTATAACACAGCAAGGATCTTTGGATCAGGTGGAAGTAATAGACAAGTGCTTGGAAGATCGTCGTAAGGTAGTGTGGGAGTTGACCTCACCGCACACCTTCTGCGTGAAGAACCCCAGAGGAGGCTGCCACGTTCACGCTCATAATGAACTAAACGGGGATACGGTACCGTTGCAAACGCTGATACCTCATCATCGATGGGATGTTTTGCCCAGGTTGTTCGTAGGTTGTAAGGGATCTTCAATCAGAGGAGGCTGTCTTGGGAGAGCCAGGAGCACTGTCTTCAGCGCTTACAATTTAGGGAATGGATTGTATGAAATCCGAATTTGTGAAAAGGATACATAATCCCTCTCATGGCGGTAAGCACTCCAACCGGAATGATTTGGGAGTGGCTGTAATGCCATAGAGGTTGATGAACGCTCCTGTAATGTTCAACAGAATTGATATTTGCTACTCCCGGTGCGGGAATTTGAACCGAGTTATTTTCATGACTTATTCATCCATAACAAGGGTGGATGTGATAAGAGAAACCTAGAATGCACAAAAGCACCTACGCCAAGTGTTATATTTCAAGATGTGATGTGTGTGCATTATCCCTATGAAAACTTGAAGAAATTCACATTAGGTCCATCTGAGATGCCAACGCATTGCTGCTCTGTTGGCAAGAACGTCGTTTCCCTAATCCAGAGATAATCAGGGTCGTAGTATAATGATCACCGCCAAACAACGTTGAAGCACTTCGTAAGATCTTTGAGCTCGCAACATACCTGCATAAATACTTGTGCAACTATGCAGGCATTATATGCACTTTTCGCATATTTTTAAGAAGGACAATAATGACATTGGGATACCCAATGTTTAACAAGCATTTGACGCAGTCAAGCGAATCTTGACTGAAACATGATGCTAGCGATAGCCGATAATAATCGCCCGCGACGCGAGCGATTTTTGTAATCGGCTGTGTATTAATACAACCCCATCTCAAATATTACGATCGCGTAATAGCTTTCCAATCACGTCAACTGTTTTCAGCTGGGCGCAACAATCTGGTCCATAGCGAGGAACCCTTGCCAGGCTAAATTTAACAGGAGGTTAACCATTTGGGGTTCATACAAACCATGCATTTTTTTTACCACATCCGTGAAATCTACACATATCACGAGCCTGATTGCGAGACGGAACCGTCCGTAATAAAAATGACCAGTGCCAACAAAGTCCGTTGCACTGCACCTACTTCGTCTCTTGTACAGATAGTACAAGAAGCATATGATGGAGACGAGAAGACTCGTCTTTTTATTCTTCAGCAAACAGTCAGAGAAGAAAAAGCAAAGGAATTCCAGAGCTCTTACGCGCAACCCTGCATCGATAAATCGATTGAACGATGGTCGGCTCCTCTAGAGCACTAACCAAGATGATGAAACTTGCATCGTTGTTCACAGCGACGAAACACAAACTTATGTTCAAATATCACGATTCACCGATTTGGAGCATCAAGGTTGGAAAAATATATACGCATATCTGACACGCAAATTTACTGGAGGAGCCAGGACAAGTGGGTACGCAAAACCGAACACTATTGCGCGACTTGCCCACGTATAAAGCTTGTGAAATCTGCGCAGACACCCTTTAATCTGTCGGTTCCGATAGAGTAGCTAGAAATACACTTTTTATGAGTTTGGTTGGGTCTTCCACCGTATAAACGTCGGAAGCCTGGGATATCGGGCTTTGTGGACTGGTTCAGTAAGATGGTACATCTTTAAGCAGAGTCGGCGAATATCTGGCGGAAAAGAGCGTAAATATCCGTTGGTATGGTTTTCCGTTTATACTTAATACCAGAAAAAAATGTATAGTCTCAAATAGAAATCGAGGCTTACAGGATTATTCTGGCAAGAGACGTTCTCCCAATTGGACACGCAGTTAAAGGAGTCAACGCGGAATGGATGGCCATAACGAACGGATGAACCGTGTTCTAAGCGAAATGCTGCGTTCTTACGTGCATGTCTTTCACCAGTGGAGTGACTCACCGAGTTTACGATACGTAATTCGGTGCATGATTAACATCCATCTTTGTAAGGGATTGTCATGCGGTATCTACATATTTACCTGGCTAGTTGCGGAGTGAGTTCCCGATACCGATCCACCCAATACTTCTACAGCATTGGATAAGCCCACAGCACCCGTCATATTGACAGGAGCAGAAATAGGAACTAAACCAGAAAAGATGTTTACATTATTACTGAAATTGTTTCTATATTTTCTGGTTTGGTATCTGCTGCTACCTAGCGGTAGAAAAATTGGTATTACATCATCACGCTGTATTACGTATGTGAAGGATGCACTTGCTTCCGTTCCTAATAAGACGAAGCAGAATGCGGACAAAATGGACAAAAGAGCTAAGGTTCATTAAAACAAGATTCATTAGATATGTTATCTACGACACATAGCAATGGGCAACGTCCCTTCTCGGAAGTTGGTGCATAAGTTTGTTTTACCATTCAAGGTCCAAAGTGTTAGGGGACATTAGACATTCCCCCAGCAATGCACTTGCACCCGACATTTTTTTATGTCGGGCGCCTGAAGCCTTACGAATCGACTCACCGCAACGGCAAGTTAACGAAAGTCGCGGCAAGCCGAATCAGCAAGGGTGACCAATAGTCCAACTTCGATTTGTCGTAAGAACTAAGCAGACGCTTATATTTCCGTCTGCTTCCAATCGAATTTTCGTTGGGGGGCAAGATTTTTTGCCTTAACAAATCTCAGTTATCATCAAGAGAAAGCAAATTTTTGACTTATCCATTTAGAAAAAGTGTTTAACGATGATCAGATTGACCCCTCTCAAGTTCCGATAATCAAAAACAATACTAAGAATGCTAATTTGTATCAACCTGTGAACCGTTTGTCGGATGGATTTTGACAAAGTTTAGATACTCATTCATATATTTACTACGCAGTTTTCATAAAGGGAACGACTATAACCACATACGGTGCTTAAATTTTTTTACAACCAAGATAAGGGTATAAATAAAACCTGATTTCACAGTCGCACGTTAAAGCAAGACCAGAGGCCTGGTTGAGCCGTTTTGTACGAAAGAAATTTACGCAAATCCTGACTAAATCCAATTCAATTCTAGTAGAATTCTATCTGAAAACAGTTGGAAGATTATTTTACATTAAAGACATTTACCAACATCTAGTTATGCGGTGACAAAGCCCTAGTTGCTGGCATGACCATCACTATTACCTTTTGAGTCAGACAAAGCATTCCGTGTCATGACTGTCGACATCAGGATAAGTACCGAAAATTTAGCCGTAGTTTTTTATGTATATACCTGCTTCTCAACACGTTCGTTACCCAAAGAATTACGCAAATAAAACAAATTTTATTCTTACAACCCTAGACTGTAGGAGAAACGAGGTTAAGACTGTCTGACATGACATTTTGGATCGATTAATATGTGCTTATGTAGGCGCGTACCGGTCGCTGTGTGGTGGAGTCCAGTTCGAAATCGAACACCGAAGTGTCCGGAACTTGATCACCATCGCGCCCAGCCGACCAACTTACGGGGGGGGTACCCCGCGAATCTTCGCCTGTGTGCCGATCGGGTGACCGATCAGCACTGCAGGACGCCGAGTACGATTTAGCATCAATACTCTCACCTTGTGTACCCATTGGTATGGGTGGTTACACACTCGGTGGACCGTCGCGCAGTATGGGTCTTGTTAGGTACCGATATTGGTGCTACCGCTTCTGAGGTACTTGTACCAAAAACAAACGAAAAGATAATCCAAATAGGCCGATCTGCAAATGGATCGGAAATCGTCACTCCAAATGCGAAGAAAAATCGGGTCAGACCGCGAAGCGGTGTGGGGACCCAACCAATAATCTGGGGCAGACCGCGCGAAATGTGGAGAGCCAACAAATACAAATATTGGGCGGACCGCGTGACGCGATGCGTAGACCCAACCAATAATCTGGGGCAGATCGAGAGGTGCGATGTGGGGACTCACCCAATAAAAATGATGATAACACGTTCCAAACGTGTGGGGATTTAGAGTTGAGTGAACGTAAAGGAGGGATTCCCGTCGTGGGACTTCCGGAGGACCTTATGCACCTGTTGCGCGTCTTGCCGGGAAAAATGAGCTATAGCGTACCGTGCTAACCCTATGCTCCCAATAACCCTTGCGGTAGGAGCGGCGACTTATGCAAACCAAAGAAAAAGAAACACTATATTTAATATCCAATTAAAAAACCAATATTTAAACTACATGCAAAACCGTGTGCCTCACCTTAAATCTGCGTACCAACACTCCAGAAACACGATTAGCCCAAAACACTCGATCCTTTTAGCCAACCTGATCGCTCCGACTTGACAACTGGTACACGTGTACATGCTGGTCAAAATTTTTCAAACACGCTTCACCACAGCTGTACGGCCGCCGCCAGAACCGAATACATCGTAAGGATGTAAAACGGAAAGTAAAAGAGAGTGTATTATTATGAATTATAAAAATATCCATACGTATTTATAGTCAATCAGTTTCCGCATCTTAATTCATATTTCATCCAAACTTCCAACGTGTCTAACGTAAATTGAACAGGAAGCGCATAAACTTGACAAAGGAAAAAAGGAGACACCAAACCTCGAGCGTCTTGTCTTGCTGCCTGTTCATAGTAGTGATATGATGTTAAAATATGATTTTGAGGAATGGATTGATCACTCCGTTTGTCAGAAAATAGGCAATTTCCTATATAACCTCTCGAATCCAGCTCGTTTTAGTTAAAAGAAAGCTGCCTGCTCCGCGGGCTATGACTCTGTGGTGTTAATTTTGATGAGTGATGATGTTTTCGTTGAAATGTTGCCTTGTCCATTTCGCGTAAGATATGAAGAAACTTGAGTCGTAGATGTCGATTTAATCCCTGAGTATACCGAATTTGTCTTACTTGAAGTTTGTCGCAAACCAATCCTTGAGGGTGGCGATTTAGGGCATAAACCGACTTCGTCGTCCGTTAGAAACGAAAACAACACCCCAAGACAGTTCGTAGACATTAGATGAAGATAACCGAGTCAGGAACTTGCTCAATTGAATTAACGTGTAATATGCTTGGGGCTATGTTGAAGCTAGTTCCGGTACTTTATCTGTTGTGTTACTAAACTAAATATAGGTACCTAATTTTAGTGCCTACAACGGTCGAAATTAGCAATGCTAAAAGGAATATTACCTTGGTACCGTGTGCCATGAAAACCGGGCCAATGCACATTTCAACACTTTTTGACCTAGACGTTGTTGATTTTGGGCAACTAGTATGCATGTAGGTGGCAATAGACGAAACGTCTGTGGCAATACTGGCAATCGACAAAACGTATTGGCTAACATCGCGAATACTATCGATATATATATATATGTATATATATATATGTACTAAAAAGGGTAAGCCAGCTCCTTTTGGTGACGTCTCACCATCTCCGCCAATCAAATGCCGCAACCTCCCTCACTGGCCAATGAGAGTACATGAGAGCACATGAAAGTGATCACAGAACGAGACTATAAATCGGCCCTAATGGACTATTCGACGTTATAAATAGCTCTTCTGTGCACAATTCTATGTTTTATAAGGTTCCACCCATAGAAAAGCAACGACGTGAACCTCCGCCCCGCGGGTACTACACTGCTAGTACTTAACACTCTTCCACTCGTTTGTGTGGTTCATGGCCGTGCGTGATCACGCCTACAGGAGCTCTAGTAGTTTGCACCCGACGTCCTTCGCATGGCGGACTCTGACGCGAGCTCCGGCTCGAGCAGTAGCTCGAGTTCCGACTCGGTCTTAATTCGCGTGCCGCTGGACCAGAAACGGCGCAAAAAATTGCGTGAACTGCTGCAGGAGGATCAGCGTCGGCAACGCGAAGGTCAGTGGCCCTTCTCGGCCGATTGCAACAAGCGCATGCGGTTCAAACCGCCCAAGCTCGAGGCCGACGTGGATCGAAACAAGGTTCGATGGTCTTGATTGACTAGTTTGCGATCGATTAAGGGCATGCGAGATAACGATTGAAACGTTCTCTTTTTCTTTTGCCTTGTCTTGAGCAGAGTGAACACATTTGTGTCGTGTGTGAGCAAGAAGGAGACGATCTGCTCGTCTGTGTCGGTCCCTGCATCTCTGCGTTCCATGCTCGGTGTCTTCCGTGCGATTATAGCGCTCTGGGCGCGCAGGACGACGCCTGGTTGTGTCCAAACTGCCACAACAAGTCACACGCGTGCTTCCACTGCAAAGAGATGGGCGTGGAGATGTTGGGGGACGAAATACGGACGAGCACGAGCGTGGATCCGACGAAGCGACCCGTGGGGAAGTGCCGGGCTTTATCCTGTGGCAAGTTTTATCATCAAGAGTGCATTACGCAGTTCCCATTGGCCCGCATCGCCATCAATACGCACTTTATCTGTCCTCTCCACACGTGTGCAGGATGCAATCAATCCGGAGCGCAACAGGAAGCTGTACGATGCATGCGGTGTCCGGTAGCGTACCATGCGCGGTGTTTACCGTCGAAATGTGTGCGGCAGATCTCGTCCAAGCTGATCATTTGTCCAAAACATGCAGGTGAGTCGAAAATGGCCGCCAAAGGTGGCGAAAGTGACGTGAAACGTGGAGAGATGGAGTCGATGACACACGTCGGAGTGAGTGGTTCGAATGAATGGCAGGCCCAGGGAGCCGAAAATGACGACGAACGCATGTCAGAAGCGTCTGCACTCAGTGGTAGTAGTGGGAGGAAGAAAGAGAAGCGGGAGAAGCGTGAAAAACGAGAGAAAAAGAAAAAGAAGAAAAAGAGAAAGAAAGAGCGGCACAAAGAAAAGCGCGAGCTGAGTGAGAAAGATGTGGTGGAGGAAGAAAGTGGTGAAAAAAAGAGTAAACGGAGCAAACGAGAGTCGTTGGAAGGGAGGGAGCGACGACGGGAGGACAAGAGCAGCCCATTGACCGCAACCGACGCTCGTTCACCAACGTCGTCGTTGTTAATCTTTGAAAGTCCAGAGACAGCTACGAAGCGGATACAAGAGCGGCTAGAAGAGGTCTTAGGAAAGAGTGATGAGGACGACTCGGACGTCTCGACGTCCGGCCGCTCGGTCCAGAACATTCTCGCAGGTAGCCACAAGCCTAACAACGAACCGAGGGAGATTCGGTCCGCGCGATGTTTGGATGCATCGGAAGTGGACGAGAATCAAGTCAAGAAAGTAACAGAGTCGGCTACTCCTTCGTCTCTTGTGGCAATAAACGCATCAGCAGGCGAAAACGAATCTTTATCGTCTTTGCAAGAGGCTGAACGGACAAAAGACGATGTCTGGAAGCTCGAGAGTCCCAAGTCTCAATCTTCCAATCTACCTCCGTCCTCTGTGTTCTCAAACGCTGCCTCAACAGGTTTGGTGTTTACCCACGCGCCAAGTGAAGACGAAGACGAGGAACAAGAAGTCGAGGGTAGTGGCTCTGCAACCCCACGAACAGCGAGAGCAAGTGGAAAGAAGAAGAAGAAAAAGAACAAGACGAAGCGAGACGTGCAGCGTGTGGCAAAGCGAGATACGAGTGAAGAAGAAGACGAAGCGGAGGAAGCAAAATGGGTGCAATGCGACAGCTGTAAGAAGTGGCGCACGGTGCCGAGGGATTTTAACTTGGATGCCATGCCCAACCATTGGTACTGTGATATGAACACGTGGGACACACGCTATGCATCGTGTGACGTGGCTGAAGAAGAGGTCCGAGCGAATCCAACGCCTAAGCGACGATCCAAGATGAAGAAATCCAAATCGACGGCCTCAAGCACAGGAGACGATGGCGGCTACTCGTCGTCAGGCTCCGGTTTCGCGAAACGATCGGGGGAAACTACGAGCGCGGAGCTGATGGTGCTGGAAGAAAAGGAAAAAAAGTGGAGAGCGAAACATAAGGCAAGCAAGAAACGCAAAGTGCCTAAACAAATCAAGGAAAAGTATCGAGAAGTAAAATGGGTGCAATGTGAGAGTGCGCAGTGTGGCAAGTGGCGGATCGTGCCAGCGTCAATTAATTTCGATCGCTTGCCGCCTGTGTGGTATTGTCATTTGAATACGTGGGCGCCCGAGCTAGCCAAGTGCAGTGTCCCTAATCCAACCGAAGTGGACGTGTTTCTCTTGAAACAGGCAAACCGAGAGACTCGACCGCCCAAGAAAGCGCGGGCATCGTCCTTGACGCAAGATGCGGCGTCGTCGACGTCGTTGTTGGCATCTAGTGGTGATGGCATGACAACGTCTGTGTCTTTGATCCATGATGCCTCCAGTACAAAAGTGACTGCTACAAAGCATGGAAAAGGCGGTAAAATGAGTGCCTCGGGGGCTCTCAAAATGTCGTCGATTGATGGAGACGGAGCAATGACTGGTGGTAGCTTGAGCTGCGAGAGTGGACAGTACAAAACACGAGGTGGACGAGGACAGAGCGGTAGCAACCACACTGGTCTTTCCAGTCGAATCAAGAAGACGGTGCTGGAGTGGGCGCAGTGTGAAAAGTGCAACAAGTGGCGGAAATTGCCGCACCATATCAAGTCGTCGACGTTGCCAGATAAATGGTACTGCTCGCTGAATCATTGGGATCCGACGCATGCCAAATGCAGTGTCCCGGAAGAAGTGGATCAAGAACCGCTGCCGTTGCCACCCCATCCTGGTTCGCACTGGCATAAAGGAGGACACAAAGGACAGCGACCGAAACGAGGGAAATTGAGCTACTCCGAGCTCTTGTATGGCAGTACAGGACAATTACGCAAAGCGTACACGGACGAATCGTCGACGCAGTCGTTTGAGTACGATGGAAGAACGTATCATCGGGATGACCAGTATAAACACAGCAGTATGTACGTATCGCCCGCGGCGATCGCCGCCGCGGCGACAATGGCAGGATGGAGTGGCAGTGACCGAGTGAATCGAGAGACGACCTATGTTGGTCACGAGGGCGTCGCGATGAAGCCATCTCAAGCAACCGTTGATCACGTCGCAGCCTTGGTGCTCGAAAAGATGGATTTACGTCGTCGTTGCAGTGTGTCGGAGCTCTTGGACGTTGTCAATGCTGCGTACAACGAGTCGACCACCGCTCCCACGGGTCTGGCCTCGCTTGCAGTCGTCACCGCTGCTCTGGGTCAATTGGAACATCGTGGGCTGGTTGAAAAAGTCCACGAGGACAAGACGACGCCGACACAAGCACGAGTGGACTCTGTCTTTCGTGGCGCGTTGCTTGTCCCGATGCACTATCGAAAGGTCCCGACGCGACCGTTGAAGGCGTCGAAATGCTGGAAATTGGGCCACAATCTCGTCGTTGTCTCGCCCGTCAAAGACTCGTAACTAGTTCGTATGGGGTGGCTAACTCGGAGGCTCGACGCCCATTGAACGCAGCAGTTATATTACCAAAAGTGCTTTTATGAACCACTCACCCTTTTTTCTCGTCCTTGTCACTTGGTGATGGATTTGACGCACTCTCGTAAATGCGCGTGTAGCGATGGCGCAATTCTTCCCTACGACGCTCTGCCTCGGTCAATGGAGGAGTCGGCCGACTCGGTGATTTAGTTTCGTCAGCTCTTGTAGAATCAGGAGGAAGCGGAGACTCGTCCTGTGGTTGACTCGGGCAAGGAGCCGGCGATTTCTCTTCGAGTTCATGCTCTCCGCTTCTTCTGATCCCGTCAGGGATTCCAGCTGTGGACGCTCGTTCGGGCGACTGCTGGATCGACGTCGTGCCTGTCGGTAGGGGAGTTGAGCCCAGCTGGGCAGCGGAAGCTTGCAGCATCACAAGCTGCGCTTGGAGGATATCAATTTGGCGCTGAATACTGTCAGGATCCATTCTTAATGCCTGGGGAGGCATCCCGAGCATCAAACCATAGGCTCCCGCAATCCCAAGCCCAAAAGGTGGTCCCAGTCCAGGGTGAAACATGTATGGATTTCCATATCCAGCTGCGGGTGCTGGAGCTGCAGAAGTCGCGGGTTGCGCCGCGCCAGTAGCGGTAGGACCGGATTGAGAAGGTGGTGGAGCCGCATGACCAAGCGGCATTTCAAATCGGAAGCGGGGAGCAGCATCCGCGACACGTGGGGGAGCAATTCCAGCTGCTTCTGGCGCTTGAGGTGCCGCCGGTCGTGCAGCATCGGGCGCTGTGGCGTTCGAGACGACAGGCGATGGTGCTGTCGGAATCGTTGAGCGGCATGTCGGGCACGTCTGTTGACGCTGTACCCACATTTTCAAGCAATCGACGTGGAAAATATGCGAGCACGGAAGCTTCTTGCAAGCAATTCGGGTCATTTCTTCGCGACAAATGATACACGTGCGATCAGTCTCTTGAAGCTCTTGTTCCGTCGGATCTGGAAAGCGTTCGTTCAGATTCGCCGTGATCTTTCGATACCGAAAGTAGGACGCAATACGACGCTGCAAGTTCTTGATCGAGAGCCAGAGATCCCGTACAATGTGGAGCGGCATGCCATAGTAGGTGAAAATGAGCATGAAAAAGACCTACGAAAACACACACAACGAGTGAGCACTGGGAAGATGACAAGAGCCGCGCAACTGTATCGTACCAGATAGACGACAAGCTTGAGAATCTCCGAGACCAGTTCAAGATAGAACAAATACGTGAATTTGTTTGTCCAGGTGCCATCCATTCGAGAGTCGACGACGTAGAGCACGTAGCGTAGAAACGTCGCCACGACAGTGACAAAGAGGATAAAGAACTAGGGATATGAACAGCAAGAGCTTGGGTCAGACGCGGTGGACAAGCGCAACGAAGAGCAGAAAACCCCCTCACAAACCTACCTCAAACCCAAAAAGAATGAACACGGACGGTCCGAGTTCCAGGACTCGAAACGAGCACCAGATCAAGAGCCCCGTGTCCACAAGGAATAGCATCGCTATGAGTCCTACAAGCCGCACGTGCGTGAGTCGAGAGATAATGTCCGTCTGCTCAATCTAGGACGAGCAACGGGGTCAGCCCAAAACGACGTCGACGACGGATGGAAGAAAAGCGTCACGTACAAATTCGATTCGAGCTTGCGCGAGCCAGTGAAAGATCTTGAGAAACACAAAGGCCGTAAAGAGCACCATAATGTGAAACGAAATTTCTTCGCGAAAGATCGTCAGGGCCAGGCACGTCTCGGTCACCGCGTAGCGCACATTTTCATGTAACAACTAGCAACATCACGGTCACGTACAAATGAAAAATATTCCCTAAACCAATTCCTATACAAGACAAAGGTCACATTACCTCGACTTCGGCGTCCCGCAAGGTCCCGAGAAAAAGTGACTTGAGCAGCCGACCGAAGAGCGTGGTGAGGACGATGCCAGCGTTTCCGAGCACCACGAGACTGAATTTGGAGGTCACCAGATAGATCACGGACGGGTAGAATTGCTGTCGTGTGATGTACGTGTAATAGAGCAGCCCCACGCACGCGAGGAGGCTCGCGCTCGAGTAAAGCCAGAACTTCATTCTCACTTGTGTGTGTGTACGTGGCACAAAAAGGAGCTTTTTGGCGAAAGGGTCGATAGTAAGAGTGGACGATCGAATTTCGACCAATCCGATAGCGGGAAATATGCGTTGAAACACACCACGTTCGTTGATTGGCAGACACGTAAATGCTAACTTGAAACTCTTCGTTCCACTTGGACAATGTCAGCGTCTATCAATAGTTTTGGATGACAGGATGGAAAGTGGCAGTTTTCTTTCCGTCCCGAGACTTCATTGTCGCGACGCGTATCCAACCATTTCACGGAACCGAAGTGTGTGAACAGAACTCACGTTGCGACTGACAGATTCATGAACACAACTGCTGGGAGAGTGTTTAGCCACTTTGGACTTTGCACTCTTCCAGGATAGTGGAATCCCATTGGCTGTTTGGGATGGCATACATTTATGCATATATCGGCGGTTACTGGTTTATGTTGCATATATTACTGGATAGCTACTTAAGTAACCCTACATAATACACTTTCTATTTTGCATATAAATCAGCACTATTTACCGAACTCTCTACGGTCGTCGAACGGCCCATACTAGCTTGCCTCTTCCGCTGATCCTCCCTTGCTGAAACTTCGTCACAAGGTGAGCCAAAATCGCGTGAAGTGTTTAAGACCTTTTATTTGGTGTTTGTAACAGGTTATGAGCCCAAGGCTCGCCTAGTTATATCGTGGGATTTTCTCGGTATATCGAGTGTGCTTTCGTGGATTTCTTTCGTGGTTACGTTACGTGGAGCTAGTGGAAATCCCCCTGTTGAAAGGGATAGTGGTGTGACGCAACTGATTGAAGTGATTTTATTTGATTAACGATGAGTGATTCTGATGGAGACGATGTGCCCTCCGTAAGTGAATTTAGAGCGTTGGTGCGCAGTTTGGAGGAGGTTACGACTGCCCTAACTGCTAGAGAATCTGGGCAGGGAAGGCAAACACCTCGGAGTGTATCGTCCGGGTCCAGGAAGGAGTCCCCGATGCGAGAGCCAGACTCTGCGTTTCGGAAGAGCTTGCAGAATTACCGTCCTTTCGGTCACCAGATGACGTTGAACGATCTGGCCGAGGACGAAGGGGTGGAAGCTGGCGCTAGACCACGCCCACAAGTAAATCAAGTACCTTGCGGAGTGCCGGTTGGCATGCAAGGTGCGGGCGGGGCTGGTGTGCCCGCCGGACAAGGGTATGTGCCGATGCAACATACAGGCTACAAGATACCTGTAGCAGGTGCGTATACGCACGGTGCGGCTAGCGAACAGAGGAGGACTTTCCTAAAGCGGCGAGATGCCGCTACTTAGCTGTTACGCCCTTATAAAAGGGCTTAGTAAGAGGTTGCTCTCTTACTCGGGGCCAAGATTTCCCTTGGTTTACCGGTTAGAATTAACTAACGCCTTGAAACAAGGCTTCCCTTAGAAAGGGAGTAGCTAAGGGAGGTATTCCCTTTGGCTACAAACACTCACAGCACGCGCGACCGGTCGAGGTCGTGCGTCTAGCTGGATTAGTGTATTTTGTAAACTGATGTATATCTAATATAATTAGCCTAAATTAATTAAACTAATGTAAAGTATATATAATACTAAGTAGAACTTACTCAATTCGTACCTAGCTAAAATGTAATGTACACCACCCGTGTACCAACACGTGGCAGGCTGCCACGCCTCCACCAAGGGATCCTGCCCTGATTGGTTAAAATAACCAATAGGTCCAAACCTTTCGGACCTGTCAATACTGCCCTCAACCGTAGTGTACTTATGTACACAACATAACCAAATGTAACCAAATGTAACCCTTTTACATCCTCCACCATCAATACTATTGCTTACGCAATAAGTCAATCATAGTTGGAGAACTCCAACTGCCAGAACTTCTGGCTTACCATGAGCACCTTTAGTGGTGCTGAAGATTGTCCTCGAGAAGAGGAAGTAGATTATTCCGAATACTCGGATGAGGATGCCCTTGGGGATATCTCCCCAAAGGCTGACCGCCCCGACAACGCTAAACGGCGATGTCGGGAACCAAATCCATTCCCCACACGTGCGGAAAATGCACTCGCTAGTGCGCCACCCCTACCAATGTCGGATGATGCATCCGGATCGCCGAAGGCGATCATCACCAATGATCTGGATGCGGCTCAAGAAGCTCAACTTGCCGCAAAGGCACGAAAGGCTGCGTTACGAGGCCCCAAACGCCCGCCACGGGCGGCATAAAATTTTGACGGTCCTCGTGACCTCACAAAGTGGTCTAGGACCATGGTACAGAATGGTATAGCATTTTATACTTCTGGCCCTGCGGCTGCACAGCCGTATCAACGTGAACGCCGGGAGAAACTCCGGGAACAACTGCTCTAGCAGAAGCAGTTCACCGGCGTCTCATACCGATAGCGCCTCGACAGGCAGGCACAGGGTGCCCCTGTTGAGAACCTCAGCGATGTTCCTATCGTTCTTTTTCCCGGCGAGACTGCCGAAGATGCAGAAAAGAAATTCCGCGCTTGGGCGGAAGTGAAGAAACTCCTCACTAGCTTCACTCAGCTGTACAACAGCTATTACCCCCGTGACGTTCGGGTGGAAAGGGCGTTGCGCTTGGCGTTTGACAAAACCAAAACGATTGAGCAATTACGTGCCCCTTATTGCACGCGCTACGCCAGCGCTCTTGCCCCCAACGAGGTGCCAGAGGACAGTGTTAGCGCCACATCTGCCTCCGGCGAACTTCCAACTATTCGGAGTGAAGGGGCTTCTCGCGCCCCTTTGGTAGTCGGCTCACAGCGGGATTCTCCCGCTCGAAATCGTCAACGACGTCACGGCAATCCTGCCACAGGGGAGTCTCAGACTCCCACGAACTCTGTGAATGTGGATTACCCTTCCACTTCACCAGATATTGGGTTTCACCCCGATGATGGCGTCGCGCCATCAGACGCTCCACATGGTAATGTGGAATACCCTCCGTATCGAGAATTGGAGGAGGAGGTCACGCAATTGCGACGTGAGATTCGCGAGCGCTGCGATCGACACAGTCATCGCATCCATGGCATGCAGGAGGAAGTCCGCGATGAGGGGGATGCGATTGAACGCTTCGAGAAGCGGCTTGACTTTCTCGTGTCGACCATTGCGGAGCTTCGTGGTCGCATTTTTTTCCCTTTCGGACTTATTCCGCCCTGCCGTGTCTTACGGCTCTTATGGCTACTCGCCTTTCCATCCCCCTCCAAGATAGGACCCGCCTCCGGGTTCTGGTATGGTTTAAGCATACCTACGTAAAAGGTTGGATGCGTACGCATCGCCTTCGGAATATCCAAGGTGTATGCCAAGCCCTTTCGGGCTAGCAACTTGAAAGGCCCCACAAACCTGGGGCGCAGTTTGTTGCGTAACACGTTAGAAACCGCATGTGTAGGAAGGTTTTTAGCGTTTAATAAAAGACTTTCTCCTACTTTGTGCGCCCGTTTGTTCCACCGACCCTTGCGGTCGGCCTGTTCCTTTTGCTTGTCTTGGCTTTCCGCCATGGTGTCGCAAACGTGTCGTAAGACACTAAGGCGCGTCGATAAAAACTTATCGATGTGCTTTCAGACAGATACAGGGCTGACATCGGGGAATCTTCCCCTTCAAGCCCTGGGCCACACACAGGTAGCGTTAACGGAACCCTCGGATTCACTAATCCGTTCACGTAAAACGTGGTAAACCCCGTAGATGCATGTACCGAATTGTTGATAGCAAATTAAACCATCGGAAGCATCTCACTCCAACTCTTTGGAGAATCCGGACATAAACTCCGGAGAATATCCTCCACAACGCGATTAACGCGTTCCGTCTGACCGTCCGTCTGCGGATGATCCGCAGTGGACATGAGGAGCTTGGTGCCTAGCACCTTAAACAACGCTCCCCAGAATTGTCCCGTCAAACGGGGATCCCGATCCGACACAACGGAATCGGGTAGACCATGCTGTCGAAAGACACGGTCTAGGAACACTTTCGCTGTTCCTTGTCCATCAATGGACTCTGGAACCGCCGCCAGGTGAGCCATCTTGCTCAAACGGTCTACAAAGACCAATATGCCGGTGTTACCGGCCTTGCCCTTCGGAAAACCCAAGATAATATCCATACTGATGGATTTCCAACACTTCGTAGAAACGGATAAGCTCGCCAAAGGCGCAGCTGAATCTGCAGAGGGTTTGACCCTCTGACACGTCTCACAGTTGCGAATATACGCACCGACCCACTTATACATGTTGGGCCACCAATACAATGCTTAAGGCGCTGTAGGTCTTATCCCGACCTAAATGACCCCCGGTAGGGGCGTCATGTGCCTCAAAGAGGACTCTATAATTCAGTTCCTCATTATGAGGAACAACCACCCGCGGAGTGTCCTCCGCGCTCGTGCTATAATATAGCAAACCGTCACAGTACCTGTAACGGTGTAACCGAGCTCTAGCTCGACTTGACAGGGTTGGCTCAGACGAGCCAAGTCCTTTTTTACCCAACGCTCTGATAAGCACCGCACATTGTGGGTCTTTCTCGTACGCCTGGCGTATGAGATCCACCACAGACGAGGTGATGAATGTCGCGTGAGCGAGCTCGTAATCGGGACGACGTGACAGCGCGTCTGCAAGTACATTCTGTTTACCAGGTCTGTACTTCACCTCAAAGTTGTACTCCGCAAAGAAGGAGAGCCAACGGGCCATCCGTTGCGAGAGATGAGGCGACTTTGTCGCTGTCCGTAAGGACGCGTGGTCAGTATAAACCACGAACGGCTTTGAGCCGAGTAGGTGAACCCTAAATTTGACAAGAGCATACTTCATTGCAAGTAGTTCCTTGTCATGAACGGGATAATTCCGTTCCACATATTTAAGCTGACTCTACTAAAACGCAATTACGCGTTCCCTTCCTGCATCGTCTGCTTGTAACAAAGAACATCCGATTGCGAAATCGGAGGTGTCTCAGACGACACTAAATGGTTTCCAAGCATCTGGGAGAGCAAGAACGGGGGCTTTCAACAAGCTCCCCTTTACCGCTTCAAAAGCGTTTTGGTGTTTGGTTTCCCAACACCAATCAACATCCTTATTAAGAAGGTCTGTCAATTGCTTCGCCTCTCAGCGTAGTTCTCGCTGTACTTGTGGAGATAATTGGCTAAACCAAGCCACTTCCGTAAATCTCTAAGATTTACAGTCGAAGGCCACTCCACAATGGCTTTCACCTTCGCGGGATCCGCCCGCACTCCATTCCCACCGATGAAGCATCCGAGGAAAGGAATTTCCTCAGCACCAAATATACATTTGGATGCGTTCGCATATAACTTATGCTCTCGCATACATTCGATCACAGCTCGAAGGTGTATAAGGTGCGTCTGAACATCAGACGAGTCGCCTTCCGCACGACTATGAACGAATATATCGTCGAAGTACGTCTGAGCGTACTTTCTATGAGGGCGGAAGAGTTGAGTCACCAAGCGATTTAAAGTCGCTGGTGCATTTGAAATCCCCTGTGGCATAACAAGCCACTCCCACAGCATGCCACTAGGCGTGCTGACCGCTGTAAGCGGAATATCGGATGCTCGCATGAGCACCTGATAACACCCGTCCACCCGATCTAAGGCACTGTATTCAGTACAGCCAGCCATATTGTTCTGGAGAACATCCTTCCGAGGAATCGGAGTGTGCATGGGTACAGAAGCTGCATTCAGCTTGTTATACGCATTCAAAATGCGCCACTTTCCGTTCGGTACACGAACACAGAAAGTGGGAGCTGAATGGGGAGACTTGCTCTCCCGTACCATCCCTGCCTCTTCTGCACCCTTGAAGAATGCGTCGATGACATCACATTTCTCCTTGGGGAGAGGCCACTACCTTGTGACGCAGTATTTGGTTCCAGGAACCAAATCAATTTCATGTCGGATTCCCCGATCCGGTGGTAACCCCATCGGCGGGTTGTCATTAATGACATCTCCGAATTTCTTCAACAAGGAATGGTAAGGTTCCTCAGTATCCACAAGGATTTTGAGGCCGCTTCGAGCATTCAATGCCTGTTTGGTTTGCACCAAAACTGACTCGTCTATCGTAGATGAGGAGCTCAACTCCTCTTCCGGACGCAATACGACTACCTCGTCGATTTCATCTGCTTTCAAAGCAGTTTGAAACTCGTTGAAGGACATCTCCTCCAACGACAACAGTTCGCCTACCCCAGGCAACCGTTCTAGGCTTACGCCCTCTGTGACAACACCTGTCACATTATTAAGTATCCGATAGGACTGCTGACTACTGGCCTCGGGACTCATCCCGGGGCAAGATGGGGGGGAGTCAATTGCCCCATCTATTGGAAGCGCCACGCGCCTATCCACAGAGGTCTCTACCTCTATCACCGGCGACTCGCCGGTCTGACCTATAACGGCGTAGTAGGAATCATTTCCGACGTGCGAAAGAGACAAACTTCGGGTCTCTTCGCTTGGAAGCGCCTCGCGCTTAACCGCAGGGGTCTCT
>CM047582.1:969884-1017853 GCA_026184515.1 Peronosclerospora sorghi
GGGTCTCTTCGCTTGGAAGCGCCTCGCGCTTAACCGCAGGGGTCTCTACCCCTACCACTGGAGTCGTCTCAGAGGAATCCACCTCTGTCAATGGGGACTTGCCAGTCTCGCCATTCACGGCGTGGGGGTTAACCGCCGAATCCTCCTCGTTAAGGAACTCTTCCTTAACGCCATTGGGAATGATCATTTCAGACATCCCAATCTCTGACATCTCACGCCAGAACCGCTTTTGCGATCGAGCAAAGGTATGTTCATGACTCGCCAATGCTTCACCCGACCGCGGGTGCGTTGAGCCAATGGACTTAGACTTCCAGTCTATCCATGGCTCGTGGCGTTCCAGCCACTTCATGCCCAGAATGAGTCCAAAACCAGGACTCAGGCAACGTTCTTAGCTATCGAAGTTTGCAAACTTCAGCTTAAGGTCAACCGAGACCTTGGGTACAGAAACCTGTCCGCCCGTCGCTAGACGGACCGTGACAACGTTCCTCTAGGGCCTCGTCCCCTTAAAGCGAGTGTCTCGCTGGGGATTTCTCGGACATCTGTTCCGCAGATGATCCATGCTTCCACACATGAAGCATCTCAGCATTCCATTCCGCTGCAGAATTTCCAGGAGCTCCGCTTCTTGACCTTGCGAGGTAGAGTCACCGTGACTCTTAGCGGAAGGTTTCTCCTCCGCTTCGACCTGACTCAGGTCAATGGGTTCAGGACCCACCTTAGAGGAACGAAAGTTCCTTTATACGTTGAACGCCATCTTAAACGCCTCCCCCAAAGATTCGGGTTGGCATCGGAATAGCTCCCAACGTGCTGGTATTTCTTTTAGGCCTCCCATGAACACGGGAATGGACACATCGTCCGAATACGCTTTCGCGTACATCCCTGCCAACAGGGTCTTTAGTTATTGGACGTATGTCTCCAAGTCCCTAGTGCCCTGACGGCACCTTAAAAAACGGAAGCTGATTCTGGAAAACCAGATCAGGCGTAGCGTACATGTCCATAAGCTTTCGCTTAAGGACTTCCCAGGACGGGAACACGCTCGTGACCTAATCCGGACACGTAAATGCCCATGTACGGGCTTTGCCCGTAAGATGGGTAAGTGCAAGTACCATTTGCAAGTGATCCTCGATTACATTCGCTGTGGCGAAGGCCGTTTCGACCTCTCGAAGTCACACATAAATGTGGTGGAGTCAAGTTCAAAATCGAACACCGTAGTGTCGAGAGCCTGACCACCATCGTTCCCGGCCTTCCAACTTACGGGGGGACCCCGCGAACCTTCGTCTTCTATCCGATCGGATCGTCCGCTGCTGGCAGACGACCGATCATCAACACAGGACGTCTGGTCCGATTTATTCTTCATCTCCCCTTGTGTACCCGATGGATTGGGCTGGTAACACACTCGGTGGATCGGTGCTCGGAATTGACTTGTGGTCTAAATGTGGTAGACCGTGCTGGGTAGTGTACCCCGAGCGGAACTCTTCACCCTGGGTATGGGCAGACCAGTTATATTCGAATTTTTGTATGCTCCAAAGGTCAGATCGATCAAACGATCGTAGAGCCCAACCAATACGAGAACAAAACTCCAATAATCCAATAGTCCAGTAGGGAGATCCAAATGAGAACGTGATATAATCCACGAACGATATCTCCACGTAATAACCCAAAAGACGTAATAGCACGTTCCAAACGTGCGCAACTTAAGCTTGAGAGGTCGACCAAAGTGCACTCCCGTCGAGGGACTTCCGGCGGGCCAAGTGCGTCTGTGACACGTCCCGACCGGGTATAATGAGCTGGAGGGGATTATTCGACCCTCCGCTCCCAAAACACTCTGTGGCGTGCAGAGGCGACTGATGTGCAAAGCAAAACGACCCCCGGTTGAGTTAGAGGTCCAACAATTAAGTCGTAAAGCCGAAAACGCTCTTCTTAGACGAAGCCAAAACAAAACCTTTCTCCAACCAGGAAAAACCAAAAAAAACAAACTACCTACCCCTTATAGTCCCCAATATGTACCGAAATGAAAATATGTAGTACACGAAATCTCATGTGACTTACCCAAATCCGTGTTCTTGACACCCCTTGGACATGACCGGCTTAAAATCCTCCTGGATTTCCACCAATCCGATCGACGATAGGCCGATCGGTATGCTGCTGACCGGAAACGACCAAAATTCTTGGGTCCGCTTCGCCACAGCCGCCCCTGAGTCGTGTCGCAGCCGCACAACGGTAGCGGCCCAATCTCATCATGTCCAGATCTTCACAGAAGCGGACTTCACCAATGGACGGATCTCCGAATCCACCTTCGCCAGGTACTTGCCTTGCACACCCGATCGCCTTGTGACCTCTCTTGACCTTCTTTGCTGCAGGTGCCCTGCGTTCCTCATCGCCCCATATTGGTTCGCCGGCCAGATCGGCCCGATATGACAGCTTCCTCAGCAATTCAGAGTCCGACACACCGGGAAAGCATCATATCAAGGCCGATCAGCTCCGGAAAACGGTCCGTGAGCTCCAGTCCCAGTTAGACATCAGGGATTCTTCACTCCTGCAACTGCGGAAGGAGGTGGATACGTTGATCCCCATGTCCACGAAGTTACAGGAGGTAACCACCTAAAACGCACGTCTCCGGGCCCAGATCGTCCAACAAGCAACGCAAGGTAGGTCAATCGGTCTGTTTCCATCTTGGGTCTGCTCTGACCTTCCTTTTCATATGGATCAATTGATCGCCGATATCTCCAAGACTTTCTACGACTTATTCACGGATGATCGGCAGTCTCATAATCATTGCGATCAGATCCGACCGATCTTGGACTGGCTGATCGGCGCACGACAGGATCTGTCTCGCTTGGAGGCCTACCGATCGCACCTCCTGGAACAGCTCGCGGTGGTCTACCTGCAGAGGTTGGAGGACCAGTCCGATCGGACCTTACTCCGCACCCAACATGGTGACCTGGAGAGGCAGATCAGTGAGCTACAGGTCGTGGTCCGGGAGAAGATCGGGAAGGTCGAGTCCTTCCAGGCCCGATCGGAAACCTGGACCCAGGAATCAGATCGTCGCTGGTCGGCCGTAACCGGTGCTATCAACAGCTGACTGACTTGTTGCACCGGCGTCCGGCTGCGTGCTCTAGCGCCGACCGGTCTGCCTCGGCCGTTCTGGCCGATCTGCATCAATACCGAACCCGACGCCACTCATTGGCCAAAAGCGACCACCCGAAATTTCGAAAACTTCCAAGTCTAAAAAGCGTAAGGACGCGCAGACGAGCTCAAGGGCGCGGGCATAGCGCGCGACTCCGAACTCGAGGAGAAGCGAGCGGTGCCCCAAAAGAAGGCCAAGACTCTGGCCCATCTCTCAATCCCCAGATCGGTCGCAGATGACGAGTCTATCCCCACCAAATCTCGTGCGCCCTCTCGCCCCCGCGCCGCTCGCACCAACTGTACATAGGTCTCCTCCGTAGAGGACTCGGGGGGCGGATCGAGCGATTCCGAGTTCCTGATCACTGCGTTATCCAAGTCCCGGTCCGATCTACGCCGAGGTTCCGCTCCTGCGAATCCCGCATCGGGGGCTAATAAGCCGATCAGCTCCCAGTGTGATGGTGCTGCACCGACGTGCCAGACGACCGGATTGGTACCTTCGTTTCAGCCCGGCACATCTGGGATGCACAAGAACGCCCGATTGAAAGGGTTGTTGGCCGGAGGTCGGCCTCTCCCATCGCTGACTTCGGATGCCACTTCGCCATGGTCATCGTGGCAGATCGGTAGCTTGTACCAGTCTGCCCTGACCAAACAGATATTATCCCGATCTCTGTCGCGCCCGGAATCCTGGCTTTTTCCTCCGCCTCCCAAGGCTCCTGACGCTTCTGCATGGCGGGCGGACCTGGTCACAGCACCAAAAATCTCCCGTCTGTACGCAGATGAGCCATGGAAGGTGTTCGTCCGCCCTAAGCTGGGGTCCATGTTTTCGTCGACTGCGTGGATCGACTCGTTCCTAGGTCGAGTGAAGGCTTTCAACGAAACTTACAGACAAGCGATCTGGGAGTCTACGCACTATCTAATGCTTCCTGGTCGAGCGCAACATGATCAAGGCCTGATCTTGTTTCAGATAAACCGAAAGAGGCGCCGGAGTCGGGCAGGCGAGGCATGGCAGACCCTATGCCAGTTTGTTCTGGGAGGGATGCTGAACCGCGAATGCGACCTCGACATCTTCTTATATCCTGTGGTTCTACATATGGACAAGCGTCGGGTTGAGAAAGACGGGGTGCTAGCTGACGACGGCGCCTGGTATACCGGTCTTCATTGCGACGAGCCGGTCACAGACCTCAAGGACGCTTTGGCCCAGATCGATCGGAAGGAGCCCTGGCGCAACCAGTACCAGAACCAGATCGAAGACCATCCGGCGCTGACTATCGGACGTATGTGGGGCGATAGTGATTTTTGATGAAGCAGTTAGCTGACCAGATAATTCGTAATACATGTCATCATTCTTTTCACATTCCTGATCATCCAATCCCTTAATCAAATTCATCACTTTCTCCAAACTTGTACCAACACGTTATCACACACAGTTCCATCCACATCGCGAAAATCATCACCAGGTTCGTCATTGCACTACTCCAGTTCATCACAGTTCATCACACTTGATCACAAATTCACAAAATTCCGACCTTACACATATTCACACCGATCGATATACTGATCGGTGCTACTGTGTGTCTTGGTCTTCGTGGGTCTGCATCACTGCGAAGCGATTCCTACTGACTCGTTCTCTCTCGAACTCTCGTAGCAGTGATCCACAATTTAGATCAAGTTCGTCGATCCAAGTTGCTTCGTCATGATCCTTCCAGCGGACCAGATATTCTCGGTGGGTGCGACCGAAACGTGTCTTCTTGACCGATCGGACATCCAGCACCTTTTCCACCTCGAATTCGTCCTCTTCCAATGGCCTTTCCCAACTGTCCTCCGGCAGCAGAGCCTCATCGAAATCGAATCTCTCCGCTTGTCCACCAGACAGGGCATTTTAGGCCGATCGGAGAAGTCTCTGACCAGTTTCAGCTTGGACACATGCACGATCGGAAAAGCTTTGTAATCCGTGCCAATCGTGATCAGACGGGCAGCATGCTCACCAATCAGCTCTGCTACACGGAAAGGACCGTGCCACATGTGATCCAACTTCTTCGCATAGCCTTCCTTGACCCTATCGAGGTATAACTATACCCTCGCCCCTGGTTCAATACCATGAGGTCGGACTTATCGTTATTCCCGTCTGCCCTATCTTGTGTGGCCTGACGCAACTTTTCATTGAAGACTTCTTTCGCATGCTGATAATGCTTCTGGACCTGCATGCGCCAAGGACGGGCATCGCGATCGCGGGTCTGAGTGCAGCCGATCGGTATCGCCGCTTCAAGTGTCGATCGAGTGTCCCATCCATACGCCAGATAGAAAGGCGTTTCTCCTCGGATCCGATCGGTTGAAGAGTTGAGTGCGAATACCAGTCTCTCTGCATACTCGTCCCAGTCACGTTGGTCCGGATCGGCCACATACATCTTAATCGCCCTTGTTATTGTCTGCACCATGCGTTCAGCCGATCCGTTCGCTTGCGGACGATATGCCATCGTCGCGCTCTGCTTCTGGCCTAGCATGTTATTGAACGATCGGAACACCTCAGCCATAAAACCGGGTTCCCGATCGTGTCTGATAACTTCGCTGGCGCCGAACCTTCTGAATACGCATTCCTCGTAGCTCTGGGCGATCTGGTCCGCAGATCGGGATGCACTAGCCTTTGCGATCACCAGACCAGTGAACAGGTCGATACAGATCAGCAGCTCAGTGTTGCCGCGCGTCGATCTGGGCAGCGACGGTATGTTATCCATTACTATCACCTGGAAAGGGTAAGTAGCCTCGATATTTCCGGGCGATCGGCTCTTGATTATCGGTCTGCCCTTTCCGGTCTCGCAATCTGTGCAACAGCCCACATATTTCTGCACGTCCGAAAAAGTCCTCTCCAGTGAAAGTGGGCCCTGATCTTGTGGTATGTCCTGCCTATGCCTTGATGTACCCCTTCTAGACTCGCATGGTAGTGATGAAGGACATCCGGCTGTAGCAACTCAGGGATCACCAGTTTCGCTAGTCGATCTCGATCGGGACTGTCTTGATCAATGTCACGGCAGTAATACAGCTATCCATTGTCGTCCACATCGTAACTGTCCGCCATCTTGGTACACTCTTTCGCCTGATCATTTGTTAACTTGGACAGTTCACCGCGCAGATAGGTCTTCAAGTTGACGATCCACTATTCTTCGTCCTGCGCCTTGAGGATCCGTTCCGCCCTTAGCTGTTGTACAACGTACTCACTCAGCATTTCCTTTGGGAACGATCGGCGAGACTTCTGAGTTCGCGATCTAGTCGCCGCCATCAAATGTACCTGATCAGGGCTGTCCTTGGGCTTGATCAACTCCGGGAGCCTGTTTATGTCCATAAGTTCAAGTACAACGGCCTCCTCGGTGATCGTCACCCCGATCTGGTCCCGCATGGCTTGGGTCGCGAGGTGGTCGGCGCTTCTGTTCCAATCCCGTTTCACGTGCAATAGCTCGTGGGTGGGATGTTCTTTCAGCGCCTTCATCACCTGAGCATTCAACAACTTCAGCCGTGGTGCCTTACAGTCGATCTCCCCTGTGATCTGCCTTATCACCAGGTTGGAGTCACCACATATGATGATCCGACCTGTCTTCTGTGATGACAGCAGATCGAGACATAGAAGGAGCCCCCGATATTCCACCTCGTTGACCGTTATCTCAGGCGTGAAATCGGCGGAGGCTGCTACTATAGACCATTGTGGTAACTTCCACAGTATGGCACTATAGGAGCCGACCTTCTTCTTCACGCTAGCCGATCCGTCAAAACTCAAACCCAGGAGTTCCTTATCCTGATCGACGATCGGCGGCGGCTGTGCGATTGATTGTCGGGGTTGCTTCCTTGGGGCAATCGCCATCAGAGCTTCATCCACTTCAGACCGAGGGGTGATACTGGTAGCCAATGTGCCCAATATCTCTTCCTCTCCCTTGGTTCACTTGACGACCTCGAGGGACCACTGTGACAGGATCGCTGACCATCTGCCAAGCCGACCGTCCATCCCATTGGCTGATAACATCCAGTCCAATGTCGACTTTCTTGATAGGACGTTTACAGGTCGGCCGACCAGCAGGTTATAGCACACATCCAAAATCCGTAGTAAAGCCAGAACTTCTTTTTCGACGATCCCATAGTTAACTTCGTTCGGCTTCAACGTCCGGATCGTAAAAGTGACCGGGTGGTACACTCCATCATGTTCTTGCACTAGAGTGTCAGAAATGGCCCACTTACTAGCATACACAATGACGATCGGCATTTTTTCCGGATCGAAGTGCCTGAGAATCGGTGCCGTCGCCATCTTGGCCTTCAGCATACCGAAAGCAACCTGTGCACGCTTCATGTGATCCTCTGCCTCCACCGGCAAAAAAACTGCAGGCAGATCGGAGTCGCAGCCCTCTCGTAAAGTTTCCCGATCTCCTTCGCGTAACATATGGTTGTCGACTTCCCGGAGCTCATACAGCACGGCCGTGTAGACCGCGAAGTCTTCAATGAAGCGGCTGTAGTAATTCAGGCTCCATAGGAAGGACTGCATTGCCTTCAGAGATCTGGGAAACGGGAGGTTTCTCAGTGACTCCAGATCCTTAGGATTGGCCTCCAGCCCACCGATTGACACCATATGACCCAAATAGGCGACCTTGGACATGACCCAAAAACTCTTCACAGCACTGATCGACAGGTTCCAGCGATTGCATGTCTCCAACAACCGTTCGACCTTCTCGCACAGATCGCTCCATGACGAGGCAGGGATCAGTATGTCATCGATGTATGATCGCCTCCCCAGAAAGGACGGTCTACTTTCCCGATCGGGTTCACCCTCTGTGAATACATCATAGTTTTCGGTGGGATCCCGATCGGTACTGATCTTGAAGTGTCCATAGAGTGCGTTGTCGACAAGCCCCTGGTAGATCTGGGGTGCGTTCTTCAAACCGAACGGCATTCGGTTCCACTCGAACAGACCGAACGGCGTTACAAACGCGGAAATCTCGCGAGCCCGATCGGTCATCGAAACCACCCAAAATCCACTTGCCATATCCAGCGAGCAATACCATAGGGTCTTGTCAAGATCTTCCAGCAGATCGCTGATCAGCGGCATCGGGTACACCATAAGCTTGGTAAACCGGTTTACCAACCGATAGTCGATGCACAGCCTGATGTCGAAGCCGTTCTTCTTGATCACGATCACGATCGGCGAGGCCCAAGGCGAGGTCGACGGTTGGATAATCTTGGTAGCCAACAGTCCTTTAATCAGATCAGACATTTTCTCGCGGTACTGTGGCGCCACACGTCCGCTTCGCTGGGCGATCGGCTTGGCATCACCAACATCGATGTCACAGATTGCTCCGCGAGCATCAGGGGGTAAGGCATTGCCTTTCCCGATCAGCAGGTGCTTCTTCTTCCAGATGATCTTCTTAAGCTGATCGATCTGGTCGGGACTATTGACATCCCGATCACCCACTTGTAGATCGTCCAAGGTGACTTCGGGCGGATCGGCGGACACTTCAGGTAGGACTTCCATCTGGCTCTCCAGCTCCTGAATGTACTGATCCCCGCCCTCATGTATGCAAACTTGATCGTCTTCTGGGGAAATATCATCCAAACCGTCCTGGTCGGTTGCACACTGCTGTTCCCGATCGGCGGGATGCTCCTCGACGACGTCGATCTGCTTAGGCGCGCCATCGTGGTCCGCCACAGTAATCCCATGTTCCCCCTTTTATGTTTCTGTTTCTGGCTTCTCTGTCGCCTGTTCTTGTGAAACCACCATGTTGACGAACCTTGGCTCATCTGCTTGATGGTCCACCGTGTCCGGCGACTGCGGTGCTTTTATTCGAACCAACATCTTCTTCGGGGTTAGATAGCTGGGTCGTTCCACCATAGGTGAGGTGTCTTCCTCCAGCGGCCCATCATCGCTGACCAGATCGGTGGTCGCTTGGTATGTCAAGTTCTGCCACTCGACATACCGTCTCGATCCGATCGAGACGAACCCCATCTTTCTTTGCACCTTCCATTCCACTAGTCACATTCCGACAATAGTATTGTTGTCGGGCGTCAAGCGGCTTGTCACCGATATTAGTGAGCCGAACGTAATCAAACCGGCCGGCGCTCTTCACAAATGTCGGCATCCACCGGCCGCCCCTGGTCACCCATAACTTCCTTGATCGAAAACCTTTATCGAACGGGGTATCATCGGATTGGCCGACTGGAATGGTGACATCTTGATCCCACCTGACCAGATCGGTGTGCGATCCGTATAGGGGCCGCCGACCAGCTAACTGGATCTGGACTTCATCCGGGAGTGTAAGCACTCCATGAGACAGATCTAGGCGAATACCCGCCGGTACCATAAAATCCATGCCTAACAGGGCATCCTGACCGGCCAGATTGCCAACCCAAGTGATGAAGAAGTAAACCAACGAACCCGATAGGGTGATCTTCACGCGCGTCCTTCCTTCGGTCATGTAAGAATTTTCCCCAATTCCAACACATTATTGTATCTGGGTATCGTCTATACGACATCCGACCTTACGAGCAAAGGCGGAGTCGATAATCGAGACTTCGGCCCCAGAGTCGAACAACATCGTTGCCTTCTGGTTATTAATCTTACCACAGGCTTTCGCCTGCTTAAACCATTTTTTGGGCGCATGATACTTCCAGTATCCGCGAGACTCCCCAGGCAGAAGATCCAACTGCATGACCACCTTCGATCGGGAATATTCATCGGTCGTGAGATTGTAGACCGGATGATCCCGATCGATGCAATTGAGAATGGAACATGTATTGTCGGTTTTATTCTCCTTGCCGACATATGCATAGATGCCAAACGTAGACCGCTCGGCTCGATCCAGATTCCACCTGGCGAGCGTTCAAGTTTAACATCTTTTCCACGTACGGTGGAATCATCCCCGCGAGCTTACCCGGCACATACCACTTGCGCATCAGATTGAAAAACTCTTCAATCTTGCACTGGCCGGCCTCGTGGATCTCTCCACATGACTTGCACACGAAGAGGCAGTGATCGGTGGGGTGGCCGCGTCTTTCGCACTTCTTGCATGTTAATTTCTTCCAGCAGTCCCCACCGTCATGCTTGCTCGACCCGCAGTGAGAACACTTCTTGCGAGGTCGGTCCGGGTCGGACTTGTTCCCACTCCTGCCCTTACGATCTGCCTGGTTAGGCGTCGAACTGGTTCTTGGGGCAGGTTCCGTGATGAAAACGTGGCGACACTGGTCCTCATCCGACTCCCGAATGGACAGGCCGCTACTTTCTTCTTCCGACCCAGTGCTGTATTCAGTCACAATCGCCTTGACAGCACGGGCCGATCTGGTTAAGGGCCTCTTCACAGGGTCGGTTTGGGTCTTCGATCTGTAGCGACCCGATCCAACGGCGAGCTTCGACCTCATACTGCGCGAGTGTTGCAGCGTCCGCAACGTCTGCTCCACTTCCCCCACATCTTTGAGGCGCAGCAGAGTGAGCTGATCTGCCAGCTCTTGGTCATCTATGGTACTAATATAGTGACCCACGTGCTCCATAGCGGCACCGGTCGGCGGGTTGCCTTCCTGATTACTATTCCGGCGCGAATTGCGGCCACGTTCAGGCGGTGCAAATACTCGATCGGCGTCTCGTCGCCCCGCTTCTGCATATGGTGATACTTGCGGGCGGTGGAGAATCCGGAGTTGCAGTACTGCCCTCAAATTCTAAACATAGCAGATCCCAGTCAGATCGGACATCCAGACCCAACTGTTGGATCCAGTTCGCAGCCGGTCCTTTCAGCAGATCCCTGAAGATCATACACCGTTCGTTTTTTGGTGTCTGATCCCGTAATAAAGCAGACTTAACCGACCAAACCACGACCTGTCTTTCTCTTCGTCGGCGTCCTTGCCAGTAAAGTCCTTGAGGTCCGTAGTCGCGTCCATACGAATACGTGGGATCGCGGCAGATCCGAGATCAAATGCGGTAGTAGAGGCTAGGTTAGCCTTACGAGTTCTGCCCGCCCCTGAACTTCTGACCCATAGTGGTCACCCGGATCGCTGACCGACTCCATGTCGTAATTTCTATTGTTGCTCGATCGGCGCAGTCGGTCTGGATGCGGCTTTTGTCTTCCTTTTCCCTCTAGTTTACCACCTCGGACAGCCTTATCCGCTGATGCCACTGACTCCATATCCACATCACGGCAAATATTGACCTTTTGCCGAGCAGATCGGTCCTGGGAATGCGGGCGCGGAGGCGATCGGCATCGATCTCCCAAGAAACGCTCCATCATCGCTTCAAACATGGCTTGGACGTTTGCTCGGGTCATAAGCAACGTGTTGGTGTCCTCCTTTGGTGTTACTGAAGCCTGTGGGGGCTCCTGGGTCCCCGAATGGCATATGCAGCCCTTTGCTGCCTCACGTCCTTTTTAAGCTCCCATGGGGTCTGGTTCGTCCCCATGGTCATCCGCTCGACACCGACCTCCAACTCCGACGAGTTATTAGAGGCAGGTGGAGAGTGATACAACGACTTATCGTCGGAGCATACATCGTCGTATACTGCCGTGGTCTCAGCGACCTTCAATGCCGCGGTGGGATTTGGGCGGCGGACAGCCCCCACCAACTGCACCAAATCGAAATGGAAGGTTGACATCGACATCTCCAGCCTCCAAGTATCCAGATCGAAGAGTTTCTGCACGTTGGCGAGATTTCGCACTTTCATGCCGACCCCGGCCAACATCGCCAGCAGGTTCTCCACCAATAGCAACGGCCGATCGCTTATGATCGTCTCGGTGGTGGGTTCGAGAAGGCGATCGGGGATCTGGGGGTCTATAATCCGCATGACCTGGTCTTCGCGAATAAATCGCTTCAACTCGTGGATTAGTACATCCTGGTCAGGTCTTCTTCTTTGATGACCCATCCCCGACCTGCGACTTTCCTTCCAAGTCGTCTTCCTCGGACGGCATTCTGATCCTCTGCTTGGGAACCTTGGGAGGGTGGCTGGATCGTTCCGATCAGCCTCCAAGTCGTTTTCGCTTTTTATTTTATTTTCGTCAAAATATTCATTCAAATGCATAGGATCAGGACAAAAGTCCTGATCCTTTACGGAACTATAGCAAGACCTGCTATAGTCACGATCGGCTCTGGTGGGAGCCTTACGGGGAGGAAAAAATTATTAATCCCGATTTGGTCCTCCACCCGTCCAGATCGGACATCACCATCTTTATCGGCAACGAGAACATAAGGCGATAGCCGTTCCATATGTCCTCTCCAGAACGATTCCACATTCAATTCATTGTAATCAATTCTTTGCTGAATATCACTGCGGTGATATCCACGACCACCAAGTGATCCGGGCATGCGCACCATTGTGGTGGAGTCAAGTTCAAAATCGAACACCGTAGTGTTGAGAACCTGACCACCATCGTGCCCGGCCTTCCAACTTACGGGGGGGGGGGTACCCCGCGAACCTTCGTCTTCGATCCGATCGGATCGTCCGCTGCTGGCAGACGACCGATCATCAACACAGGACGCCCGGTCCGATTTATTCTTCATCTCCCCTTGTGTACCCGATGGATTGGGCTGGTAACACACTCGGTGGATCGGTGCTGGGAATTGACTTGTGGTCTAAATGTGGTATACCGTGCTGGGTGCTGTACCCTGGGCTGAACTCTTCACCCTAGGTACGGGCAGACCAGTTATAATTGGAGTAAGTATGGTCCAAAGGTCAGATCGCTCAAACGATCGTAGAGCCCAACCAATACGAGAACAAAACTCCAATAATCCAATAGTCCAGTAGGGAGATCCAAATGAGAACGTGATATACTCCACGAACGATATCTCCACGTAATAACCCAAAAGACGTAATAGCACGTTCCAAACGTGCAAAACTTAAGCTTGAGAGGTCGACCAAAGTGCACTCCTGTCGAGGGACTTCCGGCGGGCCAAGTGCGTCTGTGACGCGTCCCGGCGGGGTATAATGAGTGGAGGGGATTATTCGACCCTCCGCTCCCAAAACACTCTGCGGCGTGCAGAGGCGACTGATGTGCAAAGCGAAACGACCCCCGGTTGAGTTCGAGGTCCAACAATTAAGTCGTAAAGCCAAAAACGCTCTTCTTAGACGAAGCCAAAACAAAACCTTTCTCCAACCAGGCAAAACCAAAAACCAAACTACCTACCCCCTATAGTCCCCAATATGTACCAAACATGAAAATATGTAGTACAAGCAATCTCATGTGACTTACCCAAATCCGTGTTCTTGACACCCCTGCACATGACCGGCTTAAAATCCTCCTGGATTTCAACCAATCCGATCGCCGATAGGCCGATCGGTATGCTGCTGACCGGAAACGACCAAAATTCTTGGGTCCGCTTCGCCACATGAACGGATGAGTGAATCCGAGGATCCGTTAACGCCACGTGTGTGTGGCCCAGGGCTTGAGGGGGAGGATTCCCCGATGTCAGCCCTGTATCTGTCTGAAAGCACATCGATAAGTTTTTATCGACGCGCCTTAGTATCTTACGACACGTTTGCGACACCATGGCGGAAAGCCAAGACAAGCAAAAGGAACAGGCCGACCGCAAGGGTCGGTGGAACAAACGGGCGTACAAAGTAGGAGAAAGTGTTTTATTAAACGCTAAACACCTTCCTACACATGCGGTTTCTAACGTGTTACGCAACAAACTGCGCCCCAGGTTTGTGGGGCCTTTCAAGGTGCTAGCCCGAAAGGGCTTGGCATACACCTTGGATATTCCGAAGGCGATGCGTACGCATCCAACCTTTTACGTAGGTATGCTTAAACCATACCAGAACCCGGAGTCGGGTCCTCTCTTGGAGGGGGATGGAAAGGCGTGTAGCCATAAGAGCCGTAAGACACGGCAGGGCGGAATAAGTACGAAAGGGAAAAAAATGCGACCACGAAGCCCCACAACGGTCGCCACGAGAGAGTCAAGCCGCTTCTCGAAGCGTTCAATCGCATCCCCCTCATCGCGGACTTCCTCCTGGATGTCATGGATGCGATGACTGTGTCGATCGCAGCGCTCGCGAATCTCACGTCGCAATTGCGTGACCTCCTCCTCCAATTCTCGATACGGAGGGTATTCCACATTACCATGTGGAGCGTCTGATGGCGCGACTCCATCATCGGGGTGAAACCCAATATCTGGTGAAGTGGAAGGGTAATCCACATTCACAGAGTTCGTGGGAGTCTGAGACTCCCCTGTGGCAGGATTGCCGTGACGTCGTTGACGATTTCGAGCGGGAGAATCCCGCTGTGAGCCGACTACCAAAGGGGCGCGAGAAGCCCCTTCACTCCCAATAGTTGGGAGTTCGCCGGAGGCAGATGTGGCGCTCATACTGTTCTCCGGCACCACGTTGGGAGCAGGAGCGCTGGCGTAGCGCGTGTAATAAGGGGCACGTAATATCCCGATCGCCTCGCTTTGGAAAACGCCAAGCGCAACGCCCTCTCCACCCGAACGTCACGGGGGAAATAGCTGTCGTGCAGATGATTAAAGCTAGTGAGGAGTTTCTTCACTTCCGCCCAAGCGCGGAATTTCTTTTCTGCATCTTCGGCAGTCTCTCCGGGAAAAAGAACGATAGGAACCTCGCTGAGGTTCTCAACAGGGGCGCCTTGTGCCTGCCTGTCGAGGCGCTCTCGGTATGAGACGCCGGTGAACTGCTTCTTCGAGAGCAGTTGTTCCCGGAGTTTCTCCCGGCGTTCACGTTGATACGGCTGTGCAGCAGCAGGGCCAGGAGTATAGAATGATAAACCATTCCGTACCATAGTCTTAGCCCACTTTGGGAGGTCACGAGGACCGTCAAAATTATATGCCGCCCGTAGCGGGCGTTTGGGGCCACGTAACGCAGCCTTTCGTGCCTTTGCGGCAAGTTGAGTTTCTTGAGCTGCATCCAGCTCATTGAAGATGATCGCCTTCGGCGATCCGGATGTATCATCCGACATTGGTAGGGGTGGCGCACTAACTAGTGCATTTTTACCACGTGTGGGGAACGGATTGGGCTACCGACATCGCCGTTCGGCGTTGCCGGGGCGGTCATCCTTTGGGGAGATATCCCCAAGGGCATCCTCATCCGAGTATTCGGAATAATCTACCTCCTCTTCTCAAGTAGAATCTTCAGCACCACTAAAAGTGCTCATGGTGAGCCAGAAGTTCTGGCAGTTGGAGCTCTCCAACTATGATTGACTTATTGCGTAAGCAATAGTCTTAATGGGGGAGGATGTAACAGGGTTACATTTGGTTACATTTGGTTATGTTGTGTACATAAGTACACTACGGTTGAGGGCAGTATTGACAGGTCCGAAAGGTTTGGACCTATTGGTTATTTTAACCAATCAGGGCAGGATCCCTTGGTGGAGGCGTGGCAGCCTGCCACGTGTTGGTACACGGGTGGTGTACATTACATTTTGGCTAGGTACGAATTGAGTAAGTTCTACTTAGTATTATATATACTTTACATTAGTTTAATTAATTTAGGCTAATTATATTAGATATACATCAGTTTACAAAATACACTAATCCAGCTAGACGCACGACCTCGACCGGTCGCGCGTGCTGTGAGTGTTTGTAGCCAAAGGGAATACCTCCCTTAGCTACTCCCTTTCTAAGGGAAGCCTTGTTTCAAGGCGTTAGTTAATTCTAACCGGTAAACCAAGGGAAATCTTGGCCCCGAGTAAGAGAGCAATCTCTTACTAAGCCCTTTATATTTATAAGGGCGTATCGGCTAAGTAGCGGCATATCGCCGCTTTAGGAAAGTCTTCCTCTGTGATCTAGCCGCACCGTGCGTATACGCACCTGCTACAAACATTGGTTCGTGGTGGCAGGTGCGCCCTCAACTTACGTATGTTATGGAGCAGATGGGGTTGAGATTCAAGGTGAATATATCCCACCACCAAGCTGCTGCCTGGTTTGCAATGGAAAAGGATCCCAGGCGTACGTGAACGGAGCATTATCTATACCTAGTAGCTCTGGCTCGCGAAAGCGGATCGAGTGAAAATTTGATAATTGAAAACATTACAAAGTACGCTGCGCCGCGATTGAAGGTGATGCTGATGGCAAGGTATGATCCTGGTAGACAGGACTACCTAGGCCACCCCAAGAGCTAATCGCCTGGGCACAAGAGATGGAGGATGACTCCGTCAAGGGCAAGCCAGCCGTTCAGTCTCAGGCGCATGCCGCAACATCTGGCAGGGCCCGCCGTGAATGTTACACGTGCGGTAACGAGGGGCACATACAAAAGTATTGCCCCTAGAAACGCCGGAAAAGCAGTGGCAATGGCAGCCAAATGGCGAATCAGGGTGGAAATGACAAGTCGTCGAAGAGTTTTGTACTCTCTACTATGGAAACCACTTTAGATGCAAATGTAAATGCATGTGGTTACGATAATGGTAATGGAAACATTTGGATAATTGACAGCGGTGCAAGTAGACACTTGGTGTCGAACGAAAACCTTCTGGAAGATGCAAAAGAGTGTGGTCCTAATGACAAATTTGCATTGCCGAATGGTGGTACCTTGAGGGCAACCAAGGTCGGTAGGTTTACGTTGCGCACGTGCGACGGAAATGAAACGGTCGTTGTCTTGACCGAAGTATACTTCGCACCGCAACTAGCCAAAAATCTGATTTCACTTGGTCGGCTGCGCGAAAAGGGCTGCGCCATTGTCGACGATGGTCACAAGCTGCGAGTCATATTAAAGAACGAGAAATTGTTGTGATGAGCCATGGATCTGTGTTCATCGCAAGGTTGAAGGCGGAATAAGTTAATGGTTTTTCAAAGGATTTTGAGGACATGGTGGCAAACAGTGTGCTGGAAGACGTCGGTTCAGACGTGCACACTGGCAGTCTACACCACTTCCACGTGCGCTTGGGTCACCTGGCCTACGACACTATCGAAAGGCTGGCCAGGGACCCCAGGTCAGGCATTGCGCTTACCGACGCGAACAGGCCGAATTATATGACCTGTGCCGAAGGCAAGACCACTAGAAAAGCGCAGCCGAAGGTGGATACCGGCGGCAACGCGCCGATCGATAGAATCGGAGGAGTGATATGCAGTGACCTAAAGGGTCCTATCACTCCTCGCGACAGACGTGGCAACCGATACCTGGTCGTTTTTGTTGACCATTTTTCAAGTTATGTGCGCGTGTTTGCAGCGCGCACGAAGGAAAAGGATGCAAGGATTTTTGGACATTTTATTGCATGGTTCGAGAGCGAGTTCTCATGCAGGTTGCACGTGCTGCGCACCGACGGTGGCGGCGAATACCAGAACGTTGATTTGTTCTGTAAACAGACTGGTATTCGTCGTCAGGTAACTGAAGCTGGTAACACTGCGTCAAACGGCAAGGCCGAGCGCATGAACCGGACCATTTTCAACATGGTCCGGCGCATTATATTTGGGTCTGGTGTACCCCTGACATATTGGTCGATGGCGGCTAAGTATGATGCGTACATACTCAACCGCACTCCGACAAGGTCAAATACCGGACGGATTTCGCCGCTTGAAGTGCTGACCGGCAAGCGGCCGGCAGTCAGTGATATAGTGGTTTTCTGGTCCCCGTGCATGGTTTGGAGGGAACCGAAGAAGAATACACTGGCAAAGCACGCCGAACGCGCCCTCATCTTGGGCAAGAGTGATGAGACAAAGGATACAACGTGCTGTTATTAAAGGAAAGGGTGGTCGTGGTGACGAGGCATGTCACCGCGATCAAAACGCTTAGCTCCGAAACAAGCGACAAACAAGGTCACGAAGGTACTGGAAGGTGAATGCAACCAAGAGCTGCAAGATCTGGCTGAATCACGCTCGAGGGTGGTTGATGCAAATGCACCAAATTCAGGGCATGGAAATAGCGGAATACAGGAGCCTGCAGTCGCGTCAAAACGTACGGAAAACGTTGAACAGGGTACACGGAAGACGCGCAGGAAGTTGAAGAAGACTACCAAAGGACAGGAATACGAAGCCTCGAGGGCCAAAAGGGCGGTTACAAGCGACGGTATTCCGAAAGTGGTCACTGAAAATGAAGGAAATGCTGAAAGCGCCCTATGTGTTTGCGCGGTCTGCGAACCAGATGTTGTAGCAGCGAGTGGATCATCAATCCAGCCGGATCCAAAAAATTATAGGGAGGCGCATGGTGGCTCCTAAACAACGATGTGGAAGCGTGCGAAAATGGAGGAGCTCAAGTCTCTCCGGGACCTAGGCAAATGGGACATCGCCGCCCCGAAGACAAGGTACCTCTCCCGTCAAGTGGGTGTACAAGACGAAAGATAGTGCAAACGGGTCGGTCGAGAGGTACAAAGCAAGATTGGTCGCCAGAGGCGATAAACAAGTCTTTGGTGACGATTATTTTTTTACGTTTTCGACGGCTATGGAGTTGAACAACGTAAAGTTGCTCCTGGTTTTGGCGCAAGTACGAGGGGTGGCGGCACGCCATGGCAATGTTCCAAGTGCCTAACCCAAGGCGAAGTCAGAAGATGATGTGGAAATATATCTGCAAGTACCACAAGGCCTGAAGATTGCAGCTGAAAAAAAGCGTGATTTTGGTGTGAAATCACAGAAGGAGCTCGCGCTCAAATTGAAGCGGAACCTATATGGTTTGAATTAGGATGGACGCCTGTGGCACCAATGTATGTGCGAGACATTGATGAAGTTCGATTTCGTGCAGTTTGTTACAGACACCTGCATTTTTGTGAAGCATGCGGATAATGAAACGGTTGTGGTCGGCGCGTATGTCGACGACCTACTGGTTACTGGAACCAGTGAAATAATTGTGGATGAATTTTTGCAGACATGAAAGTACTTGATTTAAAAGACTTGGGATGCGTAACCAAGTTTCTCGGCATCCGAATTGGAGGATATCCGAAGAGCGGTTACGTTCTGGATCAGAAGGCTACGGTCAAGGAAATTTTAAGCGTGCATAAATTGGAGAAGATGAATCCGGCTCGAACTCCGGTGCTGACGCTTAATGAGGACGAAGAGTTCCAAGAGCCTCTACTGATGCAACCCAAGGGAAATTTGCCAAGCATCAAGAATTTCCAGTCGCTCGTGGGCAGTATGCTATGGGTCGCCCGGTGCACGCGTCCTTATATTTCGTTCGCTGTGCACCTTGCCACACGAAAGACTCATGCACCCACGATCGGCGACTACAAAATTGCGAAGAGAGTCCTCATGTACCTTAAGTGAAAGAGTGATCTCAAATTGGCTCTGAAGCACGACCAAGACTTGCCGATGTCGCTGCGCATTGTGGTATACAGTGATGCGGATTTCACTGCCGACAAGGCAGAACGAAAAAGCATTTCGGCGATAGTGGTTTTTATCAATAGAGTGCTTGTAAATTGGGCTTTCAAGAAGAAGACAGCGGTAGATCTATCGACCGCCAAAGTGGAATTCGTTGCTGCTGCAATGGCTGGAAAGGAGGCACTCGGATTGCGTGAACTGATTGCAGAAATTGGTATGCACACGAAGACACCGTTGATGTTCAAGATGGACAATAAAGCGGCGATAAAACAACTGGAAGACGAAGCGAGTGATGCAAGCTCCAAGCACGTGGACATCAAGCTAAAATTTTTGAAGGACTATACAAGGAAGGGCATCGTATCTGCTGGCCGCGTGCCAAGTGAAGAGATGTTGGCTGATCTACTGACCAAGGACTTAGGTGCGCCAAGGATTCAAGTGTTGCGTGCAGGTCTGGGGTTGCAGTGACGGTGGTACAGTCTACGGTCTCCCAGGAGTGTTGGAAGAGTGTGTAGCTACTTTGGACTTTGCACTCATCCAGGATAGTGGAATCCCATTGGCTGTTTGGGATGGCATACATTTATGCATATATCGGCGGTTACTGGTTTATGTTACATATATTACTGGATAGCTACTTAAGTAACCTTACATAATACACTTTCTATTTTGCATATAAATCAGCACTATTTACCGAACTCTCTACGGTCGTCGAACGGCCCATACTAGCTTGCCTCTCCCGCTGATCCTCCCTTGCTGAAACTTCGTCACAAGGTGAGCCAAGATCGCGTAAGTGTTTAAGAACTTTTATTTGGTGTTTTTAACAACAACTGTTGCAAGTTGTCACCGTTCCTACGTGCGTAGATAGTCGAAAACTTGGGTCGCAGATGTCGAATCATAGCTCTACTATACCAAAATTGTCTTATGTCAATATCACAGCAACCAAAACTCCGTTGACTGTGGGAAAACGACACCTGTAGACAGTTCGTAAAGTGAAGAAGAAAGTAACCAAACCAAGTACTATAACAGTGGAATGTGGATTGAGAAGTGTTTAGCTAGCCTAACATGAAATATGTATCAGATGTTGAAGTTATGGTAAACTTCCATCTGTGGTGGGTTACACACTACTTATTAGTGCACAAAATAATATCTACTCCCGTAAGCTCTTTGCAATCTTCTTCCTACTAAGAGTTGAAAGATCCATCACCTTCGAACCCAATTTCAAAGGGTTACTGAGCGTTAGATAGTGTGTAGATAATCCGGTCTCCGTTACGTTAAAACGTCAACGTCCCAACGTGCTCCATAATCAAGTCATATGACTTGTCTGAGCCTTTCTTCCTCACGGTTGCCAGTGACTAATGTGTATAGTTCCTTTCATGGTTATCAGTGCTGGTAACGTAACGCCTGCCGTGGTATAAATTCCTTTCTCAACCTGACGGGGGTACATTGCAAGAAGACACAAACGTTGGCAAGACGACTTCGAAAAGTGAAGCGGTTTCGGGCGAAGTTGTATACATTACGATCATAGATTTATACTTCGAACCAAATCTGGAAAAATATTGATATCGACCGGTTGTTTAAGAATGAAAAGAGGTTAACTGTGAGATAATGGATATGATATGGAAGTGGGCTATCAAATAAAAAAGTATATTTTGTGGTGAAGTGTTTTTCTCCGTTTTTGGCTGCATAACTGCATGAAAAAAGGTTGTAACTGCTGCGAAAAAAATCTAATATGGTCATTAACGTAGAAACAGAAGAAGTAGAATATGGTATTCAAGATATAATTTTGCATCATTTCCATTCTCCGTTGGGTCCGCTATCCGCCTATGATCCCCGACTAAGGACCTCAAGTCAGGCATTAAAATTACGGAGCATTCACGTCCAAATTGCCTGACCTGCGCTGGAGGCCAATGGTCATGAACAAACCCGTCTGACAAAAATTCGGGTAAAAATGACAACTTAATGGTTCTGTGGGGGAAAATGCAGTGATCTCAAAGGTTCAATCACCCACGCAACAGGTACTCGTTGCTAATCGACGTATTCACTGAGTTTGCATTTAATTTTACCAAAATCCCATAAAAAGTTTTCAATAAAAATCTCTCGATTTAGTGCGTACCCTGTATTTACTTCATAAACGACTCGCATATCGAGGCCCTTGGATACCTTCCAAGCATTTTTCGTCATGTTTATCCACCAGGTTTTCTTCTGTACCCGTAACCAGTAATTCGTTCATGTATACTCCAAAATTATCGTTTCATAATCGTTTATATTCACGTACAGAAACATGTCTGTCATACATCGTTTGAATTCTAATCCCAAAGTTTTCCATGTAAACCCACTTAATGGTTTTTCTAATGCAATGATTGCTTTTTCGATGTCAATGCTTTACATCTACCAATTGGAGTTCACATTGCATATTTTGGCCAAAATAATTGGCTCCACTTCCGAAACGTAATAAACCACAACTACTTCTCTATTATTCATTGCGTTATTTTTGTCCCTGGACATTCTAATTGGTCCTTGCTCCTTCTGAATCTTCGTTTACTATCAGGTTTCTTCTTACTACTTCCTTCCGATGATCGTCATGTGCTTACGTGTGGCGTTACCATAACCATTCGTTCATCCTTTACGGGTAACTTCAAACCTTTTATATCACCGCTCTTTCCGACTATGATAACAATTTGCGCTCGGTGTGCGAGTGAATTCTTACAAAAAGGCTGTGCACGGCGACGATTTATCCCACGTTTGGTTTCCTTTCTTAACAACGACTAAGAGCAATGCCCTTTTGCATTTACGTTCGTTGGGAAGCGATTTATTATGTATGCAGCGTATTGCACCACATTGTGGAGAAGCGTGCCCAAAATTTGGCACACTTCTGGTCAAGTTTTGTCAAGGCATTTGGTCTAATTTCGGATTGGTTTAAACAAGGGGGGCTTTTCAGCCTACCAGACTCATGAAGTGTCAAGAACGCAAGTTTTGGTGAGTCACCCGACTTTGGGTATTTTACATATTTTTGTGGGGGTACATTTAGGGACTATAGGGTAGTAGTATTTTTTTTTTTTAGTTGTGGTTTTACCTTTAGGACAGAGGTTATACCTTTAAGTAAGGAAATCTTTTAGCTTTCGGATAAGTGGCTGAAACCTCTTCTGGTCTTGGTTCACACCACAGCTAGGGGTCGCCGTTCTTCCCTTTTCGTACACTAGTCGCCTCCGCCCGCCGCGGAGTGTTTGGGGGAAGAGGGTCGAATTACCCACTCTCGCCCATTATACCCGGTCTGGACGTGCCGCACGCGCACTTTGGCCCACCGGAAGTCCCTCCACGGGAGTACGATTTGGCGATCTCAACACCTCAACTCAAGTACGTTTGGAACGTGCTATTCACTGGATTGGTCTTGGCGTGGAGATATCGTTTGTGGAGTTTCACGAGCATATTGGGTCTTTACGCGGACATATTGGCTTGTTTTAATATTGGTTGGAAACTAGACCGGTTTTGGTCTTATTTCGTATTGGTCAGGGGCTAGACCGGAACGGTCGGTCTACCCTCTATTATTTCGTATTGGTCAGGTCTTGATCGTTTGGACGATCGACCTATTGGAAGTTATCTCTTGGAAGTGTTTTTGGTATTTTTGTGTCTGGGGTGAAGAGTTCCGCCCCAGAGATACCTACCCAGATCGGTATTCTATATTCAATACCGCTTCGATACAATCTGCGATCCCGATCCACCGAGTGTGTAACTAGCCCATTCCATCGGGTACACAAGGTGAGATGGACACTAAACAATCGGACCAAGTGGGTTCTGATGACGACCGGTCGTCTGCTTGAAGCGGACGATCGGAACAGATCTCGAGTGGTGGTCCGCGGAGTACCCCCTCCGAAAGTTGGAAGGCTGGGCGCGATGGTGGTAGTCAGGTTATCGATGCTAATGTTTTCGATTTCGAACTTGACTCCACCACAACATTATCACAGGAAGCCAAGGTAAATCCACATGAAAATATTGTACACCGGTCCATTTCATAATACCAAAGTATTTGTTCTGATTTTTCATTGCTAGCTCTTTTAGTTGGCTCACTTTTTTGCTGTCACACGCCCCTGACGGAACTGCGTGTTCCGCACATGGTTTTTATTGGACCCCAGACTACTGTGAATTGGGGATAAACACAACCCGACAATCGACATATGTTATTTGTTGTCGACGTCTTGGAGAACTGTGAAGACCTCCTCAATCATCTGCTTGAAAAAGTTCCGATGATGACGTCGGTACTTCATTGACTTATTCATCCAGACCCGCAACTTCTGAGACTGGAAGTCATCACGGAAGACTAGGAAAAACTAGATATTCTCTTTGTTTTGCGGCAAAATTATCCATTTTTTTATAGGGAAAATTTCATGCATGCCCTCGCTTTTTGCGGAAATAACATACATACCCCTGTTTTTTTGAAAATAAAAACCTAAACCCTTTTGCTTGGGCGACGCGTCGTTCCTTTTAGGGTATAATATTTCCAAATGGGCGCGGCTATTTACACACACGCTTTTTCTATTTCCACACACACAATTGCTATTTCCACACGCACCCGTTTTTTAGAAGTATTTATAAGGAATGTGTAGTCGTGATTGCTTATGTGAAACACGGGGAGAGGGCAGTTAAGTATAGATTGATCACGGGATTGTGGGGGGGGAGGAGTCGACGTATGCACTCGTGCGCGCGAGGATATTGATCGCGTTCGCCATGTCGCTGAGCTGGCAATATTCATTATTACCGTGGTAGACGGAGCTCTTACGAACCCCGTGAGGGTTAGATCGAGGTCCGCGCGTGGCAAGTCCCGTACGAGCGGGAGACTGCCACTGATAGAGAAGGGTTGGGTCTTGCCCAGTACTTCGGTAATTGCGGCGTGTAACGCCCTGGACACACAGGATACAGTTAGTGCGTGTTAGAGATTTTTTCGTGCGTACCCTGACGTTTCATGTATGTTGACGCACTTGTAGCCGAGAGAATATAAGGAACACTCAATAACTTCCAAGTAATGTTTTTCAAACATGAGCTCGAGCTTGCCGTTCTTGTTTTCCTCTGGTAAAGTATACTTAGAGACAGGTCCATGCTTGCCTTCGAGCGACGTAATATTGGCATTGAGGTCCGCAACATACGATTGTACCTTGGCTTGTAACTAGTCATTCCAGTCAAGCGTTAGGTTTACATACTTGTAGTAAAAACGATCAATCAGAACGCACGTCTTCCATGTCGTAAAAGGGAGACAGCCGCACTTCACCAAAGATTTTCACCCATGGTGGACTACATCGTGAGATAAAATGGATAAATATGAGCAACTATTTTCGTGCACGCTTTCTGATGCACGTTACACTTGGTTAAGTCCATTCGTTGACGATTCAATCCGCATCGGTTTCAACGTCGATGGAAACGAGTAATTGTATTCTTTTTCTTTCTCGACCGGCCCAAAATCCGTGTAAAATCGTTCTTGAATCTTAAAGAGTGCATCCATACCCAACTCAATACTGTTAATGCCTAAATGTGGCAATCCACTGTGTAATAACTTGCCCGTCGCTTTTAATGTCCAAGAAATGACACCTGCTGTACCAATGAACAGCTGACTATCCAAGCAATCGACCCAAATCACTGGTCCATTCTTGATAAAATCAAGTTTGCCTGATTCCATGAGTTTTTCAATCCCCACGCCAGGAATCTCGGAATTCTCCTCGGCCGCAATAAGTACACACACGACCTTGTTCTTTATAGAAACCTTGCGTTTACTAAATTCTTTAAACAACTCCGTCATCAACGCGACATGGCCCAAACAATCGGTCGTCCCGCGTCCGTAAAGTTTGTCCCCTTCGACAGTTAAAGAGAAATGGTCGCGGTCCCAATCTTCTGGATTGGCTGGCACGACATCCATGTGCGAGCCCACGAACGCGATCGTTTGCGCACTCTCCCGAAAGTCTGGATGCCGGTACGTTAGAATCACGTTCCCACGTCCCGCTACAAATTCGACCCGCTCGATGGTCACGTGTCCACCATCCTCTATCGCATACGGCTGTAACTCGTCCAACACAATGTCCGAGACGAGATTCCCTTGCGGGATGAGACCTAAGCTTGGCGCATTTTGCACCCTCTCTAATACACTGATCATCTTGCTCAACACTCGCACGTACGACTCGTGCGCGAGCGTCATGGCTCGCAACGAGGCCGCCGCCATTTCTAATCACAATAGAAACGGCTTTTTTTCCAAGAAAAACAAAAGGGCGCGGCTATTTCCACACACGCTTTGTTCATGTATGTGTGTGTGAAAATAGCAAAAGAGTGTGTGGAAATAGCCGCGCCCTATTTGGAAATATTATACCCTAAAAGGAACGACTCGTCGCCCAAGCAAAAGGTATGGATGTTATTTTCAAAAAAAACACGGGTATGCATGTTATTTCCGCAAAAAGCGAGGGCATGCATGAAATTTTCCCTTTTTTATATTTGTAGCCCTGTCTGTACGAAGGACACATATGTTGCAGTTAAATGCCTTTCAGATGGCGAATAATCATTCATACATCTTGGCTGCGCTGTCCTTAGTTTTTTTACGTAATTATATTTGAACTACGTCAGTCTTCTTAAAAAAGCGAAGGACAGCGCAGCCATCGGTTTCCAAATCTGTCCTCCGTTGTTATTCGACCCTTTAGGTTGGATCAGATTACGGCGCTTGCATGTTCTGTTGGCGCATTTCTCAACTTTCTATCATTGATCTTGAGTTCTTGGTTTGTATTCCTTGAGAGACCGATTACAGTTGAGTTGGTACTTGTCAGTCAGAACAAATCAAGAGCTTGGATCCTTCGCAAGTCTTTCCACAAACATGCGTGAAAAATGAATTCAAGTACCTTTTTGAACAACTGGACAGCATGGATTTCTCTTTCACTTTCGGAGAGTATCCTAAGAAATTGAATCTCGATTGATTTTTTTGGTTTTCCACATCTACAATCACTGTAAAGGTTTCATTGGTCTTTTTGATGTCAAAAATTTCTTTTTTTGTCTTGCGGTATGTCATGACTTGCTTTCCTCTTACGTAAACCTTTTCACACCCTCCTTTTTTTCAAGTTTTCCCATAGTATAGTCAAATTCTTCACGAAACCTACATTCTCAATGCGAATGGTGCGTTTCTTTTGATTGTTTCCCCCTGACCTTAAACCAACCCTTCTATTGAACGCTCAAAGTTCTTACATCCGCTAGCAAGCACGTTCAATGTACGGCTGTAGTATTTTGGAGGAAGAAAACGTCATTCACGAGATTTATACTTGGTCCAGTATCCTATAAAAATCACCATTTTTTTTGTCTTTCTTGATAAGAGCAAGCATATTCTGTTTTCTTGTGCTGTTACTTGGAGTACTTCGCTCTCATGTCCCGCAACCATAGACATTTCTTCGCTTTCCATTTATTTCGAGATAATTTACTGAATCATGTCCCATATTTCTATTTTAACTTTAATCGCATTCAATAGCTGGGACAAACTGACGAACTTCTTCTGTTTGCCGCAAAAATGTCGTATTTTGCCGTCAAAAGTTCATTTGTCGCATAATCCACCACATTATCAAGCGCCAAAGACGCTTTGCCTCCTAAAGCTTCTGAGAAGCCTTGATACAAGAAATACTCGTGTGGTGGAGCGGCTGGCCAAATTTGAGGCTTGGACAGTCGTTTCCACAGCGCCCGGACTACCGACTAACGAAGGGGGTCCTCCGGTTGTCCTGTGACAGGCCGATGTCTTGCTCACCTTGTGTACCCAACGGTTTGGGCGTGATCTGCTCTCCAGGTGACTGGGGACGTAGATAAGTGCAATTCCGATGCAGATCGAGCGAATTCGTAGCAGATCGACAGGTGTAGATCTGGTGGAAAATCGCAGATTCGAGATCCGGGGGAAAAATGCGGGTCCAAGGACGAGATTCAATGATCGTAGATCGACGCTGTCGATCTAGTGGAACTCATCGAATGGGTACTTGAAGCCGGTGCGTATACGTACGGTGCGGCTAGCGCACAGAGGAAGACTCTTCCTTAAAGCGGTATCTACCGCTACTTAGCTGATACGCCCTTATAAAGGGCTTAGTAGGAGAGATCTCCTACTTGGGGCCAAGATTCCCGGGTTGGTTTACTACTTAGCCTTAACGGCTGTGTTCCCTTTACGGGGTGTAAGTAAAGGGAGGGATCCCTCTTACCTACGTCAATCACTGCACGCGCGACCGGTCGAGGTCGCGTGTCTGCACTTTAGAGTGAAATGTAAACTGAATATATTTAATATGTAATTAGCCTAAATTAATTTAAACCAATACAAACTATATGTAATACTAAGTAGAATATTCCAAATTCGTACCTAGCTAAAATGTAGTGTACACACCTGTGTACCGACACGTGGATGGCTGACACACCACCACACCAAGGGCCCCTGCCCTGATTGGTTAAAATAACCAATGGTTCGAAACCTTTCAAACCGGTCAATACTGACCTCAACCATAGTGTACTCATGTACACCAACACTAAATGTAACTCAAATGTAACTCGGTTACATCCTCCCCCATCAAGACTATTGCTTACGCAATAATCAAAATCTTGTTGGAGAAGTCCAACGCCAGTACCCCTGGCTGTCCATTGTACACCTTCAGTGGTGCTATGGACGAAAACTATTCCGACAACTCGGAAGTGGATGCCCGTGGGGAGATCTCCCCAACGGCTGGCCACGCTGACAGCCCCGAACGGCGCTGTCGGTCATCCAGCCCATTCCCCACACGTGGGGAAAACGCACTAACTCGTGCGCCACCGTTACCCGCTAGGGGTGATACCTCCAGGTTGCCACAGGCGACCACCACCAATGAATCGTCCTTGGTTCAAGAGGCCCGACGTGCCGTACGGGCACGGAAGGGACCTCGCAACCCTCAAAAGAGGGCTAAACAGGCGGTCAAGAGGGGTCTAGCCTCCTATACCCCTGGTCCAGCGGCTATACTGCCGCGTGAAATTGCTCGTCGGAACCAACTCCGGGCCCGACTACTAACGCCCAAACATTATACCGTTAAGTCCTACCGGACGCGCCTCGGGAAGCAGGCACGCGGTGTCCTCCTGGATATCATCCGCTAGATTCCCTTTGTTCTCTTGAGGGACGAAAGCGTCGAAGACGCAGAACAGGAATTCCGCGACTGGGTGGAAGGGGAGAAACGCCTCCCCAGTTTCGATGCGCTGTACAACAGCTTTCCGAACACGGCGTTCGGGTAGATAGGGTGCTATACTTGGCCTATGCTCAGGCCAAAGCGCAAGGGCAATTACATGCCTCCTATTATACGAGCTCTGCTCTCGATGTGGTGCCGAGGAGCAATGCAAGCACAGCATCTGCCTCCGGCGAACTCCCAGCTACTGGGAGTGAAGGGACTTCTTCAGCCCATTTGGGCGTTGACTCTCAGTGGGATTCTCCCGATCGAAAGCGTCAACGACGTCACGGCAATCCTGCCGCAGGGGAGTCTCGTACTCCCACGAGCTCTGGGAATGTGGATACCCTTTCCACTTCACCAGGTACTGGGTCTCACCCCGGTGATGGCGTCGTGCCATCAGGCGTTCCACATGGTAATGTGGAGTACCCTCCGTACCGAGCACTGGAAGAGGGGGTCGTGCTATTGCGACGTGACTTCCACGAGCGCTGTGATCGGCACAGCCGTTGCATCCAAGATGCTCAGGAGGGACTCCGCAACGAAGGGAGTGCGAATGAACGCATCGAGGGGGGCTTGCCTCTCTCGAGTCTCTCGTTGCGGAGCTTCATGGTCGTATTTCAACCCTGTCGGAGATGTTCCGACCTGTCGCGCCTTTCGGCTATCCGGCTTCTCACCCTCCGCCGAGAGGGGACCCGCCTCAGGGTCCTGGTATGGCTTAAGCATACCTACATAAAAGGTTGGATGCGTACGCATCCCCTTCGGGATGTCCAAGGTATACGATAAGCCCTTTCGGGCTAGTACCTTAAAGGGTCCCACAAACCTGGGGCGCAGTTTATTGCGCAACACATTTGAATCTGCATGTGTAGGAAGATTTTTAGCGTTTAATAAAACACTTTCTCCTACTTGATATATCTTTTCGTTACGCCTCCCCTTGCGGTCAGCTTGCTCCTTCTGCTTGTCTTGGCTTTCCGCCATGGCATCGCAGACGTGTCGTAAGACACTAAGGCGCGTCGATAAAAACTTATCGATGTGCTTTCGCACAGATACAGGGATGACATCGGGGAATTCTCCCCCCTGGGCCACACACACGTGGCGTCAACGGAACCCTCGGATTCACTAATCCGTTCACGTAAAACGTGGTAAACCCCGTAGATGCATGTACCGAATTGTTGATAGCAAATTAAACCATCGGAAGCATCTCACTCCAACTCTTTGGAGAATCCGGACATAAACTCCGGAGAATATCCTCCACAACGCGATTAACGCGTTCCGTCTGACCGTCCGTTTGCGGATGTTCCGCAATGGACATGAGGTCCTTGGTGCCTAGAACCTTAAACAAGGCTCCCCAGAATTGTCCCGTCAAACGGGGATCCCGATTCGACACAACGCAATCGGGTAGACCATGCTGTCAAAAGACACGGTCTAGGAACACTTTCGCTGTTTCTTGTCCATCTATGGACTCTGGCACCGCCGCCAGGTGAGCCATCTTGCTCAATCGGTCTACAAAGACAAATATGCCGGTGTTCCCGGCCTTATCCTTCGGAAAACCGAAGATAAAATCCATGCTAATGGATTTCCAACACTTCGTAGAAACGGATAAGCTCGCCAAAGGCGCAGCTGAATCTGCAGAGGGTTTGACCCTCTGACACGTCTCACAGTTGCGAATATACGCACCGACCCACTTATACATGTTGGGCCACCAATACAATGCTTAAGGCGCTGTAGGTCTTATCCCGACCTAAATGACCCCCGGTAGGGGCGTCATGTGCCTCAAAGAGGACTCTATAATTCAGTTCCTCATTATGAGGAACAACCACCCGCGGAGTGTCCTCCGCGCTCGTGCTATAATATAGCAAACCGTCACAGTACCTGTAACGGTGTAAACGAGCTTTAGCTCGACTTGACAGGGTTGGCTCAGACGCGCTAAGACCCTTTTCACCTAACGCGCTGATTAGCGCTGTACACTGTGGGTCTTTCTCATACGCCTGGCGTATGAGATCCACCACAGATGTGGTGACGAATGTCGCGTGAGCGAGCTCGTAATCGGGACGACGCGACAACGCGTCTGCAAGCACGTTCTGCTTGCCAGGTTTATACTTAACTTCAAAGTTGTACTCCGCAAAGAAGGAGAGCCAACGGGCCATTCGTTTCGAGAGATGAGGCGACTTTGTCGCTGTCCGTAAGGACGCGTGGTCAGTATAAACCACGAACGGCTTTGAGCCGAGTAGAGGAACCCTAAATTTGACAAGAGCATACTTCATTGCAAGTATCTCCTTGTCATGAACGGGATAATTCCGTTCCGCAGCTTTAAGCTGCCTCAACTCAAACGCAATTACGCGTTCCCTTCCTGCATCTTCTGCTTGTACAAAGCACATCCGATTGTGAAATCGGAGGCGTCGCAGACGACACTAAATGGTTTCCCAGAATCTGGTAGAGCAAGAACGGGGGCTTTCAACAAGCTCCCCTTTACCGCTTCAAAAGCGTTTTGATGTTTGGTTGCCCAACACCAATCAACATCCTTCTTAAGAAGGTCAGTTAATGGTCGCCATCTCAGCGTAGTTTTAGCTATACTTGTGGAGATAGTTGGCTAATCCAAGCCACTTCCGTAAATATCTAAGATTTACAGGCGAAGGCTACTCTACAATGGCTTTCACTTTCTCGGGATCCGCCCGCACTCCATCCTTACCGATGAAGCATCCGAGGAAAGGAATTTCCTCAGCACCAAATATACATTTGGATTCGTTTGTATATAGTTTATGCTCTCGCATACATTCGAGCACCGCTCGAAGGTGTATCAGATGCGTCTGAACATCAGACGAGTCGCCTTCTGCATGACTATGAACGAATATATCCTCGAAGTACGTCTGAGCGTACTTTCTATGAGGGCGGAAGAGTTGAGTCACCAAGCGATTGAAAGTCGCTGGTGCATTTGAAAGCCCTTGTGGCATAACTAGCCACTCCCACAGCATGCCACTAGGAGTGCTGACCGCTGTAAGCGGAATATCGGACGCTCGCATGAGCACCTGATAATACCCGTCCACCAGATCTAAGGCACTGTACTCAGTACAGCCCGCCATATTGTTCTGGAGGACATCCTTCCGAGGAATCGGAGTGTGCATGGGTACAGTAGCTGCATTCAGCTTGTTATACGCATGCACAATGCGCCACTTTCCGTTCGGTTTGCGAACACAAAAAGTGGGAGATGAGTGAGGAGACTTGCTCTCCCGTATCATCCATGCCTCTTCTTTCCCCTTGAAGAATGCGTCGATGACGTCGCATTGCTCTTTGGGGAGAGGCCACTGCCTAGTGACGCAGTATTTGGTTCCAGGAACCAAATCAATTTCATGTCGGATTCCCCGATCCGGTGGTAACCCCATCGGCGGGTTGTCATTAATGACATCTCCGAATTTCTTCAACAAGGAATGGTAAGGTTCCTCAGTATCCACAAGGATTTTGAGGCCGCTTCGAGCATTCAATGCCTGTTTGGTTTGCACCAAAACTGACTCGTCTATCGTAGATGAGGAGCTCAACTCCTCTTCCGGACGCAATACGACTACCTCGTCGATTTCATCTGCTTTCAAAGCAGTTTGAAACTCGTTGAAGGACATCTCCTCCAACGACAACAGTTCGCCTACCCCAGGCAACCGTTCTAGGCTTACGCCCTCTGTGACAACACCTGTCACATTATTAAGTATCCGATAGGACTGCTGACTACTGGCCTCGGGACTCATCCCGGGGCAAGATGGGGGGGGAGTCAATTGCCCCATCTATTGGAAGCGCCACGCGCCTATCCACAGAGGTCTCTACCTCTATCACCGGCGACTCGCCGGTCTGACCTATAACGGCGTAGTAGGAATCATTTCCGACGTGCGAAAGAGACAAACTTCGGGTCTCTTCGCTTGGAAGCGCCTCGCGCTTAACCGCAGGGGTCTCTACCCCTACCACTGGAGTCGTCTCAGAGGAATCCACCTCTGTCAATGGGGACTTGCCAGTCTCGCCATTCACGGCGTGGGGGTTAACCGCCGAATCCTCCTCGTTAAGGAACTCTTCCTTAACGCCATTGGGAATGATCATTTCAGACATCCCAATCTCTGACATCTCACGCCAGAACCGCTTTTGCGATCGAGCAAAGGTATGTTCATGACTCGCCAATGCTTCACCCGACCGCGGGTGCGTTGAGCCAATGGACTTAGACTTCCAGTCTATCCATGGCTCGTGGCGTTCCAGCCACTTCATGCCCAGAATGAGTCCAAAACCAGGACTCAGGCAACGTTCTTAGCTATCGAAGTTTGCAAACTTCAGCTTAAGGTCAATCGGGACCTTGGGTACAGAAACCTATACGCCCATCGCTAGACGGGCCGTGACAACGTCACGAGAACGTGCCTCTAGGGCCTCGGCATACAGCCGACTCTTCTCCATAGAAGCTCGTGTGACATAATTGTCATACGCTCCAGAGTCTATCAATACTCTCCAAGGCTTATCAAAGCCTTTCACGCTCGCAAGGACGACCAGCAACCCTGGCTGGTACACCAACTCGGTGCTAGAAAGCACCGCTTCCCTCGGGGCTTTGTGCTGTCGTCCCCTATTCTGGGGATTAACAGCACTGAGGTATCCCCCAGTAGGGCGTCCCGCACCTACTGGGAGCCGTCGTTTCCCGACGGCTTGGGCGAGGGCCTTTTACCTACCCTCGGCCCCTTCCAGCGAGTGTCTCGCTGGGGATTTTGTGAACATCTGTTCCGCAGATGATCCACGCTTCCACACAGGAAGCACCTTAGCGGCCCACGACGCTGCAACATAGCTAGGAACTACGCTTCGGAGCCCTGCGGAAAGAAGTGAGAGTGACTCCTAGCGGGAGGTTTCTCCTCCGCTTCGACCTGACTCAGGTCCATGGGTTCGGGACCCACCTTAGAGGAAAGAAAGTTCCTCTCGGCGTTGAACGCCATCTTGAACGCTTCCCCAAGGGATTGGGGTCGGCATCGGAACAATTCCGAACGTGCTGGACCCTCTCTCAGGCCTCCCATGAACACTGGGATGGAAACATTGTCCGAATACGCTTTCGCGTACATTCCTGCCAACAGGGTCATAAATTCTTGGATATATGCTTGCAAGTCCTTAGTGCCCTGACGGCACCTCAGAAACGCCAGTTGATCCTTGAAAAACAGATCAGGCGTTGCGTACATGTCCATAAGCTTCTGCTTAAGGACCTCCCAGGTTGGGAACACGTCCGTGACTGACTCCGAACACGTAAACGCCCATGTACGGGCTTTGCCCGTAAGATGGGTCAATGCAAGTCCCACTTGCAAGTGATCAGCGATCACACTCGCTGTGGCGAAGACCGTTTCGACCTCTCGCAACCACACGTAAAGGTTGTCACCCTTCTCCCCGGTGAACTCCTTTATTTTGAATGATAATGGAGGGCACACCCCCGTGGAACGACCTCCACTACAACTCGCCTCATGAGCGATGAGGGCATTTACCCTTGCCTTTACGGCCTCAAGGCCCTGCTCCACTAGGATATTCATGCCTTCGTCACCCATTAAGGGTAACAGCCTTTTAAAGGCTTCCTGCTGGACTAGGGTCAAACTATCCCAATAGTCCTGATTCATCCTTTGCAGAGGATGCCTTAGTCGACAAACACAGGTGTTGGATTGACTACAAGTGCTACCAGATGTAACCGGTGCTTATACGCACGGTGCGGCTAGCGCACAGAGCAAGACTTTTCCTTAAAGCGGTATCTACCGCTACTTAGCCGATACGCCCTTATAAAGGGCTTAGTAGGAGAGCTCTCCTACTCGGGGCCAAGATTCCCGGGTTGGTTTACTACTTAGCCTTAACGGCTGTGTTCCCTTTACGGGGTGTAAGTAAAGGGAGGGCACCCTCTTACCTACGACACTCACTGCACGCGCGACCGGTCGAGGTCGCGCGTCTGCACTTTATAGTGAAATGTAAACTTAATATATTTAATATGTAATTAGCCTAAATTAATTTAAACTAATATAAACTATATGTAATACTAAGTAGAATATTCCAAATTAGTACCTAGCTAAAATGTAGTGTACACCACCTGTGTACTAACACGTGGCTGGCTGCCACGCCTCCACCAAGGGCTCCTGCCCTGATTGGTTAAAATAAGCAATGGTCCAAAACCTTTCGGACCGGTCAATACTGACCCCAACCGTAGTGTTGTCACGTACACCACATACTAAATGTAACCCGAATGTAACCCTGTTACACACCAGGTTGATCATGCGCCACTGGTTCATCGAGCATGGAAGTGATCATGTAACGGCTCTGATCACCATAACTTCCACTGTCATCGACACTTGATTCTTCACTCCCAGACATCGCCTTGATCGCACGTACTGCTTTAGGCTTCCGCGCAGGGGCAGATGATCAATCATCACCAAATTTCTGGCGGAACCGGCTAGTGCCTACCGCCGCCGTTGGCTGGAACGACGACTTACTGCGTGCATAAGCCCGCAGCGTCTCTTCCAAATCCATAACGTTATCCAGACGCAGAAGTGCCAGCTGAACAGCGAATTCGCGATTAATTAATGTGTCCAGATAATGTTGCACATGTTCTCGTAATATCGTAGATGATCCGTCCTTGATCGGCAGATCGGCTCGCATTCCCTTCACATTCAACCGGTGAAGATACTCCATAGGCGTTTCGTCCGATCGCTGCTTCGTGTAATAATATTGGCGAGATGTCGATTGACCACTTACACAGTATTGCGTCTCAAACTCATCCACGAAACTTTTCCAATTCGAGCGAGTAGATCTAATCAACTGGAGATACCAATTGCGCGCCTGTCCTTTTAGGATATCGCCCAAGATCAAACACTTTTCATGATCAGAAGCTTGATCACGCATAAATGCTGACTTGAGGCGACTGATCCAATTCCGCGCTTGATCTTCGTCTCTTCCTTTCCTGAAAACTCTTTCAGATCACTGATCGCAGACATCCGGATTCTGGGAATCGGCTGTTGATCAGGCACTCTGGTATAAGCGGACGCAACTGTGGCTCGTCGAGGCAGTGTGATTGGCTCGTCTGGATCAATGTAATCACGCTGGGATCGTTGATCATGGAACGGATACACGGATTCCATGTCGACATCCTTAACCGTCGTCGATCTTCCTGGATTTGACTGAAGATCATGAAGCGAATGCACTGGCTCCATATAGACATCATTGATCGACGCAGCCCTTCCTTGATTTGGCTGGTAACTCTTCGCGTGAACCACTCCAGGTGTCGACTTGCTTCTTTCCTCATCCAGAAACCACTCCATAGCCTTATCGAAAAATGTTTGCAGCTGTGGGCCTTGTGATGATTGATCATCTTCCGCCTTGACCGATTGAGGTTCCTTCTCGACTGAGAACTTGGATTCATCCTTCTGGCAAACTGTCATCCTGGTGATCTTGGGTTCTATACTTCCGGCACTGCTCGACTCCACTTCAGACACATCGACTTCGGAAGGAGCAGATTCGTAACAGGATGATCACATGTGTTCTGCCACGTTGACCGACGGACCCGCGTCAATTTTTGGCGGGGAGCTGGGGTGTTCCACCTTAGTAGATTGACCCACAATAGGTACCAACAGATTAAACAACTACTGGGTAGCTTCCGCAAGCTCTTCTAGGTCCTGATCAAACACCTCTTCAGCATCGTAGGCGACTGTCGTCATACCAGCCTGCTTGATCAGGCGTGTTAGCCCTAACACGATCGTAAGCTTGTACTTCCCGTCCGTAACTGGTTGATCGACCGTACCGTTCAGCTTCCCGCTGATCGTGACTCCGAGCAGGCTCATGATAGAGTACGTCAATAAGAAATCTTCCATTTCTCTCTTGTAAACTTTTCTGCAAAACGTATTCACCATATCAGCTACCGCTGGCGGCGTACTTGATCGACTTTCGTCGCTCTCCGACCCAGGCGCCTTCATCAACACCTTCTGCTGGTCGGTCTTGTAATACTTCACCACCGGATCCCAATCCGGATCATTATAAACACATATATTTGGCGTATCATAACTTGCGTTATGATCCTCATGGGATCACGAAGGATCCTCGGGAGGTGGTTGAGGCTTCTCCTCCTTTATCTCATCAAGATACCGCCCCAGGTCCTGATGATCAGCATTTCCTTTCTTCTTCAGACATGAAAACGGCGAACTGCCTTCCATCGTCACATCCACCTCCTCTTTTTTCCACTTTGATCTTCAATTCTGCTTCTGCTTCCGTTTTCACTTCCGCATCAGCGCCATCTTGCGTAGAATCGCGGTGATATCCCGCGTCGCCCAAAGATCCGGGCACACGCACCATTGTGGTGTAGCGGCTGATAAAAGTTTTTGAAGCTTGATCAGGCGTTACCACGGCGCCCGGACTGCCGACTAACGAAGGGGTCTTCTGGTTGTGCGCCCTTACTCCCCCGCGCTGCTCACGCCAAACGTATGGAGATCTCCTCCGGAGAGGACTCGGGGATCGAATCGGGGGATACTAAGTTCTTCTTCACTGCTTTGTCCAAGTCCCGATCCGATTAACGCCGAGGTCCCGTTCCTGCGAAGCCTGCATCGGGGGCTAATAAGACGATCAGCTCCCAGGGTGATGGTGCTGCACGGACGCGCGAGTCAACCGGATCGGTGCCTTCGTTCCAGCCCGGCACTTCTGGGCTGCGCCGTCACGCCCGATTGAAGGGGTGTCGATCGGAGATCGACCTCTCCCATCGCTGACTTCAGATGCCACCTCGCCATGGTCATCGTGGCAGATCGGTAGCTTGTACCAATCAGCCCTGACCAAGCAGATACTATCCCGGTCTCTATCGCGTCCAGACTACTGGCTTTCTCCTCCAGCTTCAAAGGCTCCTACCGCTTCTGCATGGCGGGCGGACCTAGTCACAGCACAACAAATCGCCCGTCTGTATGCAGATCAGCCATGGAAAGTGTTCATCCGTCCCAAGCTGGGGTCCATGTTTGTGTCGACTGCGCGGATAGACTTGTGGAGAAGCGTGCCCAAAATTTGGCACACTTCTGGTCAAGTTTTGTCAAGGCATTTGGTCTAATTGCGGATTGATTTAAACAAGGGGGCTTTTCAGCCTATCAGACTCAAGAAGTATCAAGAACGCAAGTTTTGGTGAGTTACCCGACTTTGGGTATTTTACATATTTTTGTGTGGGTACATTTAGGGACTATAGGGTAGTAGTATTTTATTTGTGGTTTTTCAGAGTAAGAGGCTTTTGGTTGTGTATTTGCATAAAAAAGTAGAAGTCTTTTGGTTGCAGGATTTTTCTATGTAGAAGTACTTTGGTCTTGGTTCACACCACAGCTAGGGGTCGCCGTTCTTCCCTTTTCGTACACTAGTCGCCTCCGCCGGCCGCGGAGTGTTTGGGGGCAGAGGGTCGAATTATCCCCTCTCGCCCATTATACCCGGTCTGGACGCGCCGCACGCGCACTTTGGCCCACCGGAAGTACCTCGACGGGAGTACGATTTGGCGATCTCAACACCTCAACTCAAGTACGTTTGGAACGTGCTATTCACTGGATTGGTCTTGGCGTGGAGATATCGGTTGTGGAGTTTCACGAGCATATTGGGTCTTTACGCGGACATATTGACTTGTTTTAATGGTTGGAAACTAGACCGGTTTCGGTCTTATTTCGTATTGGTCAGGTGCTAGACCGGAACGGTAGGTCTACCCTCTATTATTTCGTATTGGTCAGGTCTTGATCGTTTGGACGATCGACCTATTGGAAGTTATCTCTTGGAAGTGTTTTTGGTCTGTTTGTGTCTGGGGTGAAGAGTTACGCCCCAGAGATACCTACCCAGATCGGTCTTCTATATTCAAGACCGGTTCGATCCAATCTGCGATCCCGATCCACCGAGTGTGTAACTAGCCCATTCCATCGGGTACACAAGGTGAGATGGACACTAAACCATCGGACCAAGTGGGTTCTGATGACGACCGGTCGTCTGCTTGCAGCGGACGATCGGACCAGATCTCGAGTGGTGGTCCGCGGAGTACCCCCTCCGAAAGTTGGAATGCTGGGCGCGATGGTGGTAGTCAGGTTATCGATGCTAATGTTTTCGATTTCGAACTTGACTCCACCACAATGGTGCGCGTGCCCGGATCACTTGGTGATCGTGGATATCACCGTGCTGATATTCCATCAAAAATTGGATTTGAAGATTTGAATGATTTGAATATGGAGTCGTTTTGGAGAGGACGTAAGGAAAGGCTATCGCCTTACGTTCTCGTTGTTGATAAAGATGGCGATGTCCGATATGGCCTGGCGGAGGACCATATCGGGATTAATAAGTTTTTTTTCCTCCCCAAAAGGCTCCCACCGGTGCCGATCGGGACTATAGCAGGTCTTGCTATAGTTCCGGAAAGTATCAGGACATTGGTCCTGATCCTATGTGTATGAATAAGAAATTTGATGGAAAACTAAAAGATGAAAATTACTTGGAGGCTGACTGGAACGATCCGGTATACCTCCCTAAAGTCCCCAAGGTACCCAAGGTGCCCAGAAAAGGGCTGGGAATGCCACCCGACGAAGACGACTTCGAAGAAAAGTCGAAGGTCGGGGATGAGGCTATCACCGAACAAGACCTGGACAAGATGTATTATGTTTTTGAATTGAAGCGATTTGTTCGCCAAAACCAGGTCTTTCGGGTGTTGGACCTCCATATCCCCGATCGTCTTCTCGGTCCCACTACCGAGCCAATCCAGAGTGATCGACCATTACTGCTCGTCAAGAATTTGGTGGCGATGTTGGCGGAGGTTGGCATTAAGATGCAGAGCCCCGCCGGTGTCAATAAATTGTTTGAATTTGATGCTTGGAGACTGGAGGCGTCGATGTCGGACCTCCACGACCGTTTGGTGCCACTGGTGGGGGCGGTTCGCCGCCCAACTCCCACCACGGCAATGAAGTCGCCGAAGCCTCCACAGAGCTTGTTGACATTGGTTTCGATGATGAATCGATCTACCAGTCTCCACCGGCTTCTAACAGCTCATCAGAGTTTGAGACCCGTGTCGAGCGGATGACCATGGGGGTGGACCATGCCCGGTCTGAACAAAAAAGGGACATGCGGCAGCAAGGGGATGCTTTCCGGTCTGGGCCCCAGAGAGCCCCACAGGCCTCAGTTCCGCAAAAGGAGGGTATAAACACGTTGCCCATGACTCCAGCTAACGTCCAAACCATGTTTGAGACGATAATGGAGCGTTTCATGGAAGACCGGGTTAGACCACCTCTGCGGCCACATGCCCAAGACCGGTCTACCCAGCAAAGTGCCAATGTTTGCCGAGATGTGGATATGGAATCGGTAACATCTGTGGACAAGCCCACTCGAAGTGTTAAGCAAGTCGGCAAAGGGAAGCGCAAGCCGCAACCGGCCAGACCGCGTAGACCAAGCAAGACAAGTGACTGTGATATGGTGTCGGTCGGCGGTCTTGACGACCATGGTGGGTCAGATGGTACAGGCGCAGTCAAGGTGCGCAAGGCTAACCTAGCCTCCACTACTGCCTACGACTTTGGATCTGCTGCGATTCCGCGCATCCGTATGGCCGCGACGACCGACCTCAAGGACTTCACCGGCAAGGATGCTGATGAAGACCAGGCCCGGTCTTGGTTCAGTCGGGTAAAGTCTGCGTTCCTGCGAGACCAGACCCCAAAAAGCGAATGTTGTTAAATCTTCCGGGATTTGTTAAAAGGACCGGCTGCGAACTAGATTCAACAGTTGGGTCGGGGCGTCCGGTCTGACTGGGACCTTTTATGTGAGGAGTTTGAAGGTCAATATTGAAACTCCGGATTTTCAAGCGCCCGTAAGTACCACCATATGCAGAAGCGGGCCGACGAAACACCGATCTAGTATTTGCATCGGTTGAACGTGGCTGCACTTCGCGCCGGCATAACAATCAAAGAGAATAACCCGTCGAACGGTGCCGCCTTAGAACATGTGGGTCACTATATTAGTACCCTTAACGATCAAGAACTGGTGGACCAGCTTACTCTACTGCGTCTTAAGGATGCGGGCGAAGTCGAACAGACCCTGTGGACGTTACAACAGTCGCGTAGTATGAGAGCGAATACCGCTGGTGGATCAGGTCGCTATCGTTCCAAGACCCAGACCAATCCGGTCAAGAGACCTTGGACCAGACCTACCTGAGCGGCCGCGGCAATTGTAGCTGATGACAGCACGGGGTCAGAAGGGGAAAGTGGAAGTCCATCCAGCCAGGAGTCATCGGATTAATACCAGTATCGTTACGTCTATGTTGCGGGACCTGCCCCGAAGACCAGGTTGAAGTCCGACCAGGTGGACCGGAAGGGAAGGAACGGAAGCAAGTCCGATCCAGACCGACCTCGTCAGAAGTGCTCCCACTGTGGCTCGAGCAAACATGATGGTACAAACTGCTGGAAGAAGATGGTCTACAAGAAGTGCGAGAGACGCGGCCACCCGACGGACCACTGCCTCTTCGTATGCAAGTCATGTGGAGAGATCCACGAGGCCGGCCACTGCAAGATTGAAGAATTTTTTTAACATGATGCGCAAGTGGTACGTGCCGGACAAGCACGCGGGGATGCTGCCGCCGGACGCAGAAAAGATGTTAAGCTAGAACGCTCGCCAGGTTGGAATCTGGATCGAGCTGAGCGTTCTACGGTTCACATCTATGCATATGTCGGCAAGGAGGATAAGACCAACAATACACGTTCTATTCCAAATTGCGTCGACCGAGACCATCCGGTCTACAGTCTGAAGACCGATGAGTACTCCCGGACTAAGGTGGTTATGCAGTTGGACTTGCTGCCTGGAGAATCCCGCGGATACTGGAAGTATCACGCGCCTGATAAATGGTTCAAGCAGGCGAAAGCCTGTGGCAAGATTATTAACCAGAAAGCGACGATGTTGTTCGACTCTGGAGCTGAAGTCTCGATAATCGATTCCGCCTTTGCTCGTAAGGTCGGATGTCGTATAGACGGTACCCAGAGACAAGAATGCGTCGGGATCGGTGAAAACTCATATATGACCGAAGGAAGAACGCGTGTGAAAATTACTTTGTCCAGATCGCTGGTCTACGTTTTCAGCGCTTGGGTTGGCAAGCTGGCCGGTCAGGACGCTTTACTAGGTATGGATTTCATGGACCCAGCCGGCATTCGACTAGACCTGTCACGTGGAGTGTTTACACTCTCGGACGAGGTCCAGGTCCAATTGGCTGGTCGAAGACCTCTGTATGGTTCGTATACCGATCTGGTCCGGTGGGACCAAGACCTCACTACCCCAGTCGGTCGGGCTGCCGATACACCGGTCGAGAAAGGTTTCGTTGGAGGAAGTTATGGTTGACCAGAGGCGATCAGTGGGTCCCGACCTTCGTAAAGAGTGCTGGTCGACGTGATTTTGTCCGTGTTACCAATATCGGTGACAAGCCGCTGACACTGGACAATAACACTATTGTCGGTATGTTGTTAGCAGAAGGGAAGGTACCAAGGAAGATGGGGGTCGTCTCGATTGGATCGAGGCAGTATGTCGAGTGGCAAAACCTGGCGTACCAATCGACCACCGATCTTATCAGCGATGATGGGTCGGTGGAAGAGGATACCTCACCTTTAGTGGAAAGACCAAGTTATGTCACCCCAAGAAAGATGTTGGTCCGAAGAAAGGCGCCGCAGTTACCAGGAACGGTGGACCATCAAGTAGACGAGCCGAGGCTAGATAACGTGGTGTCAGCACAAGACCAGGCGACAGCGGAGCAAGAAACGGAAGAAGGGGAACATGAAGTTGCTAGGTCGGACCATGACGGTATTCCTAATCAGACCGATATCAGTGAAGGACAGCCCGTCGATCAAGACCAGGGGCGTTCATCCGGTCCAGATGGTCTAGGTGATATCACCCCAGAAGATGAACAAGTCTGTATACAGGAAGACGGGTAACAGTACATTCAGGAGCTGGAAATCCAAATGGCAGTCCTCCCTGAAGTGTCTGCCGACTCTCCCGAAGTTACAATGGATGATTTACAAGTGGGTGATCAAGACCTTAACAGGCCAGACCAGATCGAGAAGTTGAAGAATATCATATGGAAGAAAAGACATCTGCTGATCGGAAAGGGCAATGCCTTACCACCTGCAGCCCGTGGTGCGATTTGCGATATTGACGTTGGAGATGCCAAGCCGATTGCCCAGCGATGTAGACGCGTGGCGCCACAGTACCGTGAAAAGCTTTCTGATCTCATTAAAGGACTGTTGGTCGCCAAGATTATTAGACCGTAGACCTCGCCATGGGCCTCGCCGATCGTACTTGTTATCAAGAAGAACGGCTTTGACATTGGACTGTGCATCGACTATCGGCTGGTAAATCGGTTGACTAAACTCATGGTGTACCCGATGCCGCTGATTAATGATCTGTTGGAAGACCTCGACAAGACATTGTGGGTTTGTTCGCTAGATATGGCAAGTGGATTTTGGGTGGTATCGATGACTGATCGATCCCGTGAGATTTCCGCATTTGTGACACCGTTTGGTCTTTTCGAGTGGAACCGTATGCCGTTCGGTCTGAAGAACGCGCCCCAGATCTATCAAAGGCTGATAGACAACGCATTGTACGGACACTTCATGATCAAGACCGATCGGGACCCTGTTGAAAATTATGATGTGTTTACAGAGGGTGAACCCGATCGGGAAAGAGGACCCTCCGTTCTAGGGAGGCGGTCGTACATCGACGACATTCTGATACCTGCCTCGTCATGGAACGATCTGTTCGAGAAGGTTGAACGATTGTTGGAGACAGCTGTAACCTGTCTATCAGTGCCGTGAAAAGTTTTTGGGGTATGTCCAAGGTCGCATAGTTAGGCCATATGGTCTCGAACAATGATCTAGATGCTAATCCCAGGGACCTGGATTCGCTGAGTAACCTCCCGTTCCCCAGATCGCTGAAGGCAATGCAGTCCTTCCTGGGAAGCTTGAAATATTATAGCCGATTCATTGAAGACTTTGCTATCTACGCGGCTGTGCTGTACGAGCTCCGGGAAGTTGACTATCATATGTTGCGCGAAGGAGATCGGGCAACTTTACAGGAGGGCGCTGATCTGGTCTTGCTGCAGTTTGTCCGCAAGTCGAGGCCGAAGATCATATGAAGCGTGCACAGTTTGCCTTTGGTATGTTGAAGGTTAAGATGGCGACGGCACCGGTTCTCAAGCATTTCGCTCCCGAAAAAGTGCCGACCATTATTGTATATGCCAGTAAGTGGGCTATCTCGGCCACTTTAGTGCAAGATCACGATGGTGTGTATCATCCAGTCACGTCTACGAGCAGGACGCTAAAACCAAATGAAGTGAACTATGGAATTGTCGAGAAAGAAGTTCTGGCGTTGCTACGAATTCTGGATGTGTGTTACAACCTGCTGGTCGGCCGACCTATAAAGGTCCTGTCAAGACGGTCTACTTTGGCCTGGCTACTATCAGCCAATGGGATGGACGGACCTCTAGGCAGATGGTCGGCGGTCTTGTCGCAGTGGACCCTCGAGGTCGTTAAGTGCACCGGGGGCGAAGAAGAGATATTGGGCACATTAGTTGCCAGTATCACCCCTCAGTCTGAAGTGGACGAGGCATTGATAGCGATTGACCAGAGGAAACAACCTCGGCAGTCAGTTTCTAGACCGCCACCGACCGTCGACCATGATGAAGAGCTCTTGGTCTTAAGTTTTGACGGATCGGCAAGCGTGAAGAAGAAGGTCGGCGCCTATAGTGCCATATTGGGGAAGTTGCCACAATGGTCTATAGTTGCAGCCGCTGTCGATTTCACACAGGATATTACTGTTAACGAGGTGGAGTACCGAGGTCTACTTCTATGTCTGGACCTGCTGTCGTCGCAAGAGAAGGGGCGAGTTATCATATGTGGTGACTCCAACCTAGTGATCAGGCAGATCACCGGAGAGATCGACTGCAAGGCTCCACGACTAAGGACGCTAAATGATCGAGTAATGAAGGCATTGAAGGACCACCCCAACCACGAGCTATTGCACGTGAAACGGGACTGGAACAGAAGCGCCGACTACCTCGCGACCAAGGCCATGGAAGACCAGACCGGGGCTACGATCACCGAGATGGCCGTTCTTGATGAATTGATGAATATAAACAGGCTACCCGAGGTGATCGGACCCAAGAACGCTCCGGACCAGGTGCATGTGATGGTCGCGACTAGATCGAAATCTCAGAAGTCTCGCCGACCGCTCCCGAAGGAAAGTTTGAACGAATATGCAGTGCAACAGTTAAGGATGGAACGGATCCTCAAGGCGCAGGACGAAGAAGAATGGATTATGAACCTGAAGACCTACCTGCGTGGTGAACTGTCCAAGTTGACGAACGATCAAGCGAAAGAGTGCATCAAGATCGCGGATAGCTACGAAGTGGATGATAATGGATTATTGTATTACTGCCGCGATGCCGACCAAGACAGTGTAGACCGGGACCGACTGGCGAAATTAGTGATCCCCGAGTTGCTGCAGCCGGATGTCCTTCATCACTATCACGTGAGTCTAGAAGGGGGACATCAGGGCATAGGCAGGACCTATCACAAGATCAGGTCCCACTTCCACTGGAGAGGTCTTTTCCGCAGTGTGCAGAAATATGTGGGCTGTTGCACGGATTGCGAGACCGGAAAGGGTAGACCGGTAATCAAGGGGCGATCGCCCGGAAATATCGAAGCTACCTACCCTTTCCAGGTCATAGCGATGGACCATATACCGTCGCTGCCTAAATCGACATATGGCAATACTGAGTTGTTGATCTGGGTAGACCTGTTCGCTGGTCTAGTTATTGCGAAGGCAAGTGCATCTCGGTCTGTGTAGCAGATCACCCAGAGCTACGAAGAATGTGTGTTCCGAAGATTCGGCGCCAGCGAGGTCATCAGACACGACCGAGAACCCGGTTTCATGGCCGAGGTGTTCCGGTCGTTCAATAACATGCTGGGCCAGAAACAGAGTACGACGATGGCATATCGTCCGCAAGCAAATGGATCGGCGGAACGCATGGTGCAGACCATAACGAGGGCGATCAAGATGTACATTGCTGACCCAGACCAGCGAGATTGGGACGAGTATGCAGAAAGGCTGGTGTTTGCACTCAACTCGTCGACCGATCGGGTCCGAGGAGAAACGCCTTTTTATCTGGCATATGGATGGGACCCTCTGTCGACATTGGAAGCTGCGATACCTATCGGTTGCATCCGGACCCGTGATCGCAATGCTCGACGCTGGCGCATGCAGGTCCAGAAACACTACCAGCATTCAAAAAAAGTAGTCAACGAAAAGCTGCGTCAGGCCACACAAGACCGGGAAGACCGGACAAATGACCAGGTCCGACCCCACGGTATAGAACCAGGGGCAAGGGTATGGCTATACCTAGACCGAGTGAAAGAGGGCTATGCGAAGAAGCTGGCTCACATGTGGCACGGTCCTTTCCGTGTTTCCGAGCTTATCGGTGAGCACGCTGCCCGTCTAGTAACGACTGGTACAGATTTCAAGGTCTTCCCGATCGTGCATGTGTCCAAGTTGAAGCTGGTCCGAGAATTTCCTGATCGACCCAAAACTCCCTGTCTGGAAGACGAAGAAAAGAGATTTGATTTCGATGAAGCGTTACTGCCGGAGGACAGTTGGGAACGAACATTAGAGGAAGACGAGTTTGAAGTGGAGAAGGTATTAGATGTTCGGTCGACCAAGAAGACCAGGTTCGGTCGGACTCACCGAGAGTACCTGGTCCGATGGAAGGACCATGATGAATCAACTTGGGTCGACGAGCTCGACTTGAATTGTGGGCTCTTCTACGAGAGTTCGAGCGAGAACGAGTCAGTCGTAATCGCTTCGCAGTGATGCAGACTCATGAAGACCAAGACCAAGACACGCAGTAGCATCGGTCGGTCTAGACCGGTATGAAGATGTGGAAGGTCCGGAGTTGATGTGAAATTGTGATGAACTGTGACGAATTGGAGTAGCGGAATGACGAATGTGATGACTATTTTTCGTGATGGAGGTGGAACTGTTTACGATAACGTGTTCGGTGCAACTATGGAGAGAGTGGTAAAATCAGCTCAAGTGATTTTACGATTGGACATATGAAAAAGAAATGATGAGATCTATTGCGAGTTATCTGGTAGACTACCTGCGACTTCACTTGCTATTGCCCCACAGACGGCCGATGACCATCGACGGATTATTTTGCACTTGATCCTGAAACTGGTTACGCCAGGGGTCCTTCCGGTCAAGCTGGACCAAAGCATCCTTGAGGTCCGCGACCGTCTCAGCTCAATCAAGACCGGGGTACCATATGCCGTCGTCGGCCAGCAGTCTGGTCTTCTCAACGCGACGCCTCGGCATGTGGAGGAACACCGGGTACAAGAACACGTCTACGTCACACTCGCGGGATCGCATCCCGTCCAAAATGTACTGGAACAGGGATTGCCAAGCCTCGCCCTTCCGAATTCGACGTCGCTTGCGCTTGCTCTGGAACATCGCCAGGCCCGGATCTTGTCGGACCCGGTCGGGGGGGAAGCACCAAGTAGTGGGACGCTTCCCAAATTGCTTGGCCGTGGATCTTGTTGAAATTCTTCACCCGGCCTAGCAAAGTGCCGATCCACGGAGTCAAGTGGAACACAAGTCCTATCTTGGGGTGTTCGAAAATTTTCCTTGGTTCATCGCCGTATAGGCGGGAGATCTGCGCCGACGTAATAAATTCCGCCCTCCATGCAGACGCTGCAGGGGTTTTCTTTGCCGTTGAAAGAGCCAGAGGTCCGGGCGGGAGAAAGACCGGGCCAGAAGCTGCTTGGTCAGGGTAGACCGGCGCAAACAGCCGATTTGCCCCGACGACCACGACAAGGTGATTTCAAACGTCCGCGGCGGAAGGGAGCTGGTGTCAACTGCCATGTTCTTCAGTAGAGCGTACTTGTGAAGCTTGGATGTCCCGGGGAGAACCGAGGGAGCTGGCTTCGCTGGTGCCGACACTGGTGTGGCGTCACTTGGCAAACCGGTCTTCTGTTCTGACCCCAGTGTCGACGCCACTTGGATGAAACTTTCACGCAAATTCGTTCGTGACTTGGACTGGATGGCGACCATAAACTCGGAATCGCAAGACCCTTCGCTGGAGTCCTCCTCGGACGAGACCCCTGTGTGCTTGGTGCAAGTTGCAGTACGGCGCGAGGGCGCTCGACCTTCCGAGGGGCTGTATATCTCGCCCGTGTCCGAGTCCGAGTCCATAACAAGCGCCTGTGTCTTGGATCGCTTATGAGGCACTGCACGCTTTCCGTCGAGTATGGGTTCGCGCGCAGTGCCCCGCGCCCTCGAGCTACCCGGCGCGTCCGCGCGCTTCTTTGATTTGTGTGCAATTTCGGGCTGCTGAATATCAGCCAATGAACGGTGTCGGTCTTGGTCCTGCTGCAAGCGGTCTTGGTCTTGCTCCGAGGCGACTAAGGACGCAGACCAATCTATGCTGGAGGAAGCAGTCGAACACGGATGCAG
>CM047582.1:1017863-1076319 GCA_026184515.1 Peronosclerospora sorghi
GACGCAGACCAATCTATGCTGGAGGAAGCAGTCGAACACGGATGCAGCAAGTTCATCAAGCGCTGGCGACACTGTTCTAGTGCCACCTGACGACGACCCGACTCTAGCGTCCAAGCGTCTGACTTGTATTGATAAGACCGGACCTTCGCGGTCTGGTCTTGAATGGAAATTGGAAGCTCGGCAATGCGTCGCGCGAAGTCGTCGCCGTGCATGCGCAGTGAGGTCGCGTCAAACTGTCCGTCCAGTTGCTGCCGGAGAACAAGTGCAAGTTGATCCCGGAGATGGGACTGATTAGCCTCCATACGGGACAGCTCATGACGTGCACTTACCAGCTCCTCTAGAATTGGTCGGAGCTGGTCAACATGATCGTCGGACTGCCTATCAGCATCAAGCAAGGCACCTATTGCCTTGACGACGCTGGGAGGGATGAGAGCTGAAGACAAACAAGGTTCAAGACAAGTACAAGACGAAGACCAAAGATGCGCACCTCGTGTTGCCTGGTGGACCACCTGGGTCCTGGGACACATGTTTTCTGCAAGCATGTCCTGCATCCGCGTGTCGGCTTCAGTCTGACACCCTTCCGATGTTTGAAGTGCAGGAGAGTTACATGGGCTGCCAGACCAAGCCGACCGGACAGGTGAAGCAATGTAGAGCGACTCGGCACATAGAGTTTCTACAAGAAAAAGCGTCAAGAGGAAGCATAAGAGGATCGAGTGCAGTAAAGTAAGTACCTGGCGCAGGTGGCGAAGATGGATGGTCCATGGTGAAGACGTGTGAGTGACCAAGGTCCAGTTGGTCGAGTGATGGGTGAGTCAGACCGTTATCGTTGTGCGACACGGTCGGACTCAGGGGCGGCTGTGGTGAAGTGTACCACAAATTTGGTCACTTTTGGTCAAGGCAGTTGGTCTAGTTTCCGATTGGTCTAAACAAGGGGGGCTTTTTAGCCTATCAGATTCAAGGAGTATCAAGAACGCCGGTCTTGGGTGAGTCACCTGACATTGGGTATTTTACATAATTTTGTGTGGGTACATTAGGGACCATAGGGAGGTAGTATTATTGTTTAGTTGTGGTTTTTCCAAGTAAGAGTCTTTTGGTTACGAATTTTTCCAGGTAAAGTTTTTGGTCTAGGAATAAGTGGCAAAAACCTCTTCTGGTCTTGGTCTACATCGCAGCAAGGGGTCGCCGTTCTTCTTTTCACGTACACTAGTCGCCTCCGCCCGCCGCGGAGTGTTTGGGGGCAGAGGGTTGAATTATCCCCTCTCGCCTATTATACCCGGTCTGGACGCGCCGCACGCGCACTTTGGCCACCGGAAGTCCCTCGACGGGAGTACGATTTGGCGATCTCGACACTTTAAGTCAAGTACGTTTGGAACGTGCTATTCACTGGATTGGTATTTACGTGGAGATATCTTTTGTGGAGTTTTACGGGCATATTGGGTCTTCACGTGGACATATTGGCTCATTGTAACATTGGTTGGAGTTTAGACCGGTTTTTGGTCTTCTCTCATATTGGTCAGGGGCTAGACCGGTTGATTGGTCTACCCTCTATTATTTCGTATTGGTCAGGTCTAGATCGTTTGGACGATCGACCTATTGGAATTTATCTTTTGGAAGTGTTTCTGATCTGTACGTACCTGGGGTGAAGAATTCCGCCCTAGGTACACCTAGCCAGCACGGTCTCCGATATTCAAGACAGAATCAGATCGATCTGCGATCCCGATCCACCGAGTGTGTAACTAGCCCATTCCATCGGGTACACAAGGTGAGTTGAACTTAAGTGAATCGGACCAAGTGTCTTTGGATGATGACCGGTCGTCTGCCAGCAGCGGACGATCGGACCAGATTTCGAGTGGAGGTCCGCGGGGTACCTCCCCCGTAAGTTGGAAGGCTGGGCACGATGGTGGTGGTCAGGTTGTCGATACAAATGTATTCGATTTTGAACTTGACTCCACCACACGTCTGATATGCGTCTTGCTGGAAAAGTTGAGCTAGAGGGGACCTTGTTAGTCCTCTTCTCCCAAAGACGCGCGTTATAAGGGGGTGGCTTTTGCGTAAACCAAAGAAAAGCGAACACTATATTTAATATCCAATTAAAAACCTAATATGTAAATTACATGCAAAATCGTGTGACTCACCTAAATCTCCGTACTTAACACTCCAGACACACGATTAGCCCAAAATACTCTCCCGTTTCAACCAACCCTATCTTTCCAAATTATTCAACGGTATACCGGTACATACTAGTAAAAAAATTTCACCTTCACTTCACCACATTTGTAACCGGGTTACATTTGAGTTACATTTAGTGTTGGTGTACATGAGTACACTACGGTTGAGGTCAGTATTGACCGGTTTGAAAGGTTTTGAATCATTGGTTATTTTAACCAATCAGGGCAGGGGCCCTTGGTGTCGTGGTGTGTCAGCCATCCACGTGTCGGTACACAGGTGTGTACACTACATTTTAGCTAGGTACGAATTTGTAATATTCTACTTAGTATTACATATAGATTATATTAGCTTAAATTAATTTAGGCTAATTACATATTAAATATATTCAGTTTACATTTCACTCTAAAGTGCAGACGCGCGACCTCGACCGATCGCGCGTGCAGTGAGTGTCGTAGGTAAGAGGGAGCCCTACCTTTACTTACACCCCGTAAAGGGAACACAGCCGTTAAGGCTAAGTAGTAACCAATCCGGGAATGTTGGCCCCGAGTAGGAGAGCTCTCCTACTAAGCCCTTTATAAGGGCGTATCGGCTAAGTAGCTGTAGCTACAGCTTTAAGGAAGAGTCTTCCTCTGTGCGCTAGCCGCACCGTGCGTATACGCACCGGCTACAACATTGGCAAGAGAGATGTTGCCACGCCACTAACTTGCAAGTTCAATGCGCTGTTTCTCCAGCGGGTGAATTTCTACGTTGAATCTAGCGCAGATCCCTCAAAATGGAACATAATACTACTTTTGTTCAAGATGTGTACGAGACAGTCCGAAATTTAAATATTTATAAGGAGCAATATTTTAGTAAAAATATCGTCATTGTTTTCGATAAAGCCCCCACCCACAGCAAAACGGAGATTCTCGTGGACGTCGAGAGTCAAGAGGACCTGGAGATTCTTTGGCTGGGCATTACCCAATTGAAAGTAGAGTTGTGATCCTGCATATGATTCATTGTGTAAAAAACATGAACTATTTTTTGTATGCAGGCTGCTTTAGTGTTTTTAAGCAAAAAGTGAGGGCGTATCCACGCACGCACCAGAACCATTTTTCGACGACGATATCCGTCGCGCGCCCACGCTTATAGAGCAGCGCATCTTACTGCTCGAGGCTGCTGCAACTCAATCAATCAGTGTTATAAAACCATCACGATCTTGTTAACTCGATAACAATACGCTGCATGAAAGCACTCGAAGCCGCTGTACGCTTCGAAGGCATGCAGTAGGAAGCGTAATTACTTTGAATAAATTTTGTATTCAATTGTTTCATTTCACTTTGGTTGAATAGCTTTTCACTTGGTTACAATACTTATGAAATTTATATTTACGTCGATACCCATTCCACATTGGTCGCAATTTGTTTCACTAAAAAGATGTAGATTGTAAACCACTTTCAACATATTTTTAGTCAGCACTATTCAAGGCTTTTGTCCCAATATTAACGTTTGCATGTTCGTAACTAACGAAGTGCGTGTATTTTGTACAGATATTATTTCCAAATCAACGAAATACAGAATTTTCTTCACGCTCTTCGCGAAATTTTATACTTGAGTATACGCTGCTTCTCATCATGCAGTACTGACACCTCATTTCTGCATTATATCCCCCAGAGAACGAACGAATCTTCATTAGTTCTGCTTGGATGCAGTTTCTGTAATAGTATGAAACGTGTTTGAATGATACAAACGAAGAGAGTGTTTATAAGGACGAAAGTCAGACTTTTGTCTCGAGAACCATGAAGGTCAACCGAGCACATGCGATGGAAAAGAGTAGACTGATTATGTAGGCAGTCCATAAGTGCGACGAATGGTACTTGATCCGGTAACTGAAACGTGAACTGGATGCCGCGGAAATGGACGACATCCTGCCGAGAACGAAGCGGTTGATGAAACTATTAAGCCTGTCCATTTACTAAATATGGAACGAGGCTAACGCCTTCCTCGAGGTTTATCGCTACAATTTTAAAAGGATCTGCAATTGCGATGCTGCAGATCTCAATGCTCTTGACGCGAACTACAGGACTCGTGCAAGCGGTCAGAATGACGTACACGGTCACGGCCGCGTTGCAAAGTAGTGCTGGTACTACGCGACCCAAACTCCTATTAATTTGAGTTGTGGGTCCGACTTAAATCTTGACGAGCTTGTCTAGCTTTCTGTTGCTGCCCCTATAGCTCCGTAGTGGTAGAGCACTCGCTTCGTACGCGAAAGGTCGGTCGTTCGATCGGATAGTTAGATAGATCGTGTGCACTATCGAATGGAATATACCGACCCTGTGGTGCAGTGGTTCAGGCCCCACCACCGGACCGGGAGGTCACGGGTTCGAGTCCCCCAGTGGACACGAATCCAAGGCCGGGTAGAGTCGGGGTCCAAGTGTAATGAAGAGGCCCTTACAGTACGCGCATGACATGGCTTACACCTGTCCGATTAGATGGGGAGTTCTAAAATATCACTATCGAATGGAATATCGCTAAAAAAATTTGACTGCTATTTCGACGCTAGAAAATCAAGATATGCGTGCATGAGTGTAACCTTTTGCAGGAGAATGTAAACCCGCGATCTATGTGCCAATCAATGTACGTGGGTGAGAGAAGTCCATTGCTCCATCGAAGTGGTACAAGCACGTTTTCGTGCGTATCCAATTGATGGCTTGATTCGATCTACTGAGAAACCACGGGGGCCGGCGGGGACGGCCCAGCGGTGGCATCAACGGCAGACGGCGCGCTCGGAGCCTCCTGCTCATTCTCTTCGCCGCTCCTCTTACTACCGGGTGGACTACCACTGAGTGCAATTCCTTTCGTGAGCGATATTGTAGCCTTGACAGTGCTAACCGCAGCACGAAACTTACGGCGCGCGTTAAACTTGCGCAGTTCTGCCAGCGCTGTGGTAAGTTGAACATCTTTAACAGCATCGACAGCAATCCATGGGTGGTCCAACAACTGACGCGCGGACCAACGCTCTGCTGGTGTTAACACTAACATCTTGCTAATAATATCTTTGGCCTCCGCAGACACGTCGTCCCAATAAGGCGAGTCAAACTCGTATTGTCCAGCCTTAATCAGTCGAAAGAGCGCGCTTCGATTTTCATGGTGGAATGGCGGGTACCCGCAGAGCAGAATGTATGTGATGACTCCGATACTCCAGATGTCCACCTCCTTGCCGTACGATTTCGCTCTCAGAATCTCTGGAGCCACGTACCCGGGCGTCCCACAAGCTGTTGAGAGTCCCGTATCTCCATTCCGAATCGCTGTCTTTTTCGCAAACCCAAAGTCTGCTAATTTGATATCTGCATCATCCTCTGCACTACTCAATAGTAAATTCTCGGGCTTTAAATCTCGGTGCACAACGTCCGCATCATGGCAAAATGCAATTGTCTCCAACAATACCTTAACCAGGTCGCGTGCTTCTCGTTCGGAGTAGCAATTCTTTTGAACGATCCGTTCAAAGAGCTCGCCTCCAGGCATGAATTCCGTCACTAGAAAAAAGTACTTTTCTTCCTGAAACACGTCATAAAGCTTGACAATATGAGGATGCTGCATCTCACTCAAAATTTTTACTTCTGCTACTAACGCTTGTAGATCATCCGTCGAGAGCTGCGCCCGCTTAATGCACTTGACAGCAAACCGCTCGCCCGTGGTCTTGTGCGTCGCGACTCGAACGACCGAAAACGTACCAGCTCCCAGCTCTTTGCCAAGTGTATAGACATCGGCAAAGCGTTTCCCACTGTCATGGACTGCAATCTCGTCAAAGTGCACCGACGGCGGCGGGGGAGGCACGAGAAAGCGCACGATGCGTTCCGTGCCGCTAGTCATCACAAGAATCTCACGAATTTTCTCAAAATTCCATGACGCGGACGTGTCCGTAAAGTCGTGGTCATTCACGCCCAATAAGAGCGAATGGGGACCAATTTCACCATGTTTCTCAAGAGCTCCAGGCTCAGCTGCGTCGCCCACTGGACGGAAACCGTCAACAATCACGTGGCCTTCACCTGTGGAGCTCTTGCTCACGATAAGTCCCAATGGACCAGCGGGTACGACGACGTCCACGCGCTTCCATAGCGAGCGGTCCGGTGGTGCCATGAGCTCTCGGACGCAGAAAGGCGAATACTAATAATAACATTTGGTTGTGGTTGTTGTTTTGTTAAATCATAGTCTATTTAGCCACTATATATATACAGAAACTTTCCGGGCGAGGGGCCAGAACAAGAATGCTGACGTTCAGATGCTACTATCGTCATCGTTGCAATTCGCTATGTTGGAATACGAAGTTGCGTCAAGATGTTGCGTTATTCCAAGGATGGTGCATCAGCGCACAAGAGACGAAAATAGGTGTACACAAATTTTATAATTTGTGACGGACTATAATTTAGTCTAGTCAAAATATATTCACTTTCACATTTTCTTCGTATTAACTGACGTTAATTTCGCGCTCGTTACTTTGCGCGCATAATTACTTTAAACAGTGGAGTAGTTGTATAAGGAGGCAGTGATAATCACGTGGTGTACCAAGTATTGGTGAAGTGGATATAAGTGGAGATATTTCGATTATTGTGGCATAGGCTTTGATTAATTGATTACGCATATTCACGTGGAGACTATACATAGGGCAAGTGAAGTATTCACAGCTGCACTACGATTACGTTATGGCGAAAGGTAAGAATGCACAACAACAGTTTATGAGCCCAAGCGAGGGGCGCGAGGACGCAGAAGAGAAGGTTGCTGTCGTGGAAGAAAATGTACGGTCGGCCGACGTCTTGGCGGCCCTTCGCGAGCTTACGGAATGGCTGAATAAGCTGGAGGATTCTCGTGGAGTTGGGTCAGATGGGGGTTGTCATGCGTACCACACCCCAAGAGATGATACCAAGATAAGCATGGCTTCCTTGTAGGGAAGTCATGAGGAGAGGGTTGCATACAGGGCAGGCAACCCTGCAGCATTTAGTTTTAAGCATATGAGCAAGGTTGGTGCCAATTGTTTCGATCGAGGTGGCATAAAAGATGCCGAACAGATCAGAGGTCAACCTGGGATCCAAGGAAGCGGGTATGTAGACCCGGGGATCAACAGAGATGCAGAGCAGGCTGCGCGTGCGCATGTAATGCGGACACCTTCACCCAAGCAGAGTAAACTGCAGATTAGAGTCTTCGACGGTACAAAAGTGTACCGGGGACTGGGGTCGCGTTTTCACCCGTGGGGAAGAAAATTTTTGCGGCAGATTGGGATCGCTGAGGCAGCGTATGGGTTCCCATGGAGTGAAGACGTTAAAGTCGATCTCCTGGGACAATATTTATCTGGCACTGCAGAAAGTTATTACAACTGCCAAGGGTCGAAACGTGGTGGATTGAGACTCCTGCGTTGTGGTATGTAATGGACAAGATGTTATCGACTTTTCACACGCATCTGACGCCGGCTCAAGCGATGAAGTTGTTCCTGGCAAGAAAAAGTTTTTCAAGAACGAGACTGGAGCATTATCTTTATCTATTGGCGGTGGCCGAAGCGGTAGGAGGGCGTGCGGATTCTCTGGTGATGGACAATGTTATATACCATTCCGCACCAGAACTCAAGCAAGTTATGATGTCGAGATACGACTACACGCGCATTGATTATTTTCGTCAAGCTGAGGAGCTTTGCCAGCTTGCGCAGGCCGTCGATCATGACGGGAATAAGCCAAGGATGACGACACGTGGAACAGTGAACGTCGTGGCGGATAGGAAGGAAATGTAGTAAAGTGTACCGGAAATTGGTACAACTGTGGGCATAATTGTGGGTGTGATCGTGGGCACAACTGTGTGTGTAATCCTGTGTACAACAGTGTGTACAATTGCAGATACATAGACGGGGCATCGTCGGAAGGGACGGCTAGGTACGGAAACCTAACGGTCAGCGAAGGACGACAGATAAATCAGGTTGACTGGTCGACGGAGTACATGGGAATGGGTAGTTCGGATTGGTTGATATTAGATAATTGGTAGTTCTTAGGATATAAGTGATATAAAGTTCTCCTTTTGCGTACGATCGGGCAGATCGTTTCTGGGAGGGCATCTTTGCGCCTCCCCACCAATACACACCTCTACGTCCCGGGCGGGAGCACCTAGTGCGTTTTTGGCCCACCGGTAGGCGTAGAGCGTTGAGAACTCGCCCCGCAACTCCGCCCGCTATGTCAGCGGTTCTTCTTTAAAGGTTTTTGGTCTTAAGAACGTGATCGAGCAGTGCGCTCTCATCTCTTCCCCATTGGTTCACGTTTGGACCCTAGTAGTTCGGTTTAGATCTAGGTGGATTTAGTGAAATTCCCCTCCCTCGTAGGTCTAGGCTAAGAATACATATATATTGGGTATTCTGTTAGCTGATTAAGACTCCACAGGCTCCGTGATCGAGCAGTGAAGACTTCCGCTGCCTGATCGAGTACCCCCTTCGCCTATAAACACAAGATCGACACTCTACGATCTGCGACCAGCGTTCATCTGTTCGCAACTGCGCCAACTAGTGCCTGATCGACTAAATCGATCAGATCGATCAGACCGATCAGGTCGATCACGATCTGTAATTGTCGACTGTTGGCCCTGATCATCCCTGATAACCCCTGATTGTCGATCAGCAGCCCTGATCATTGACTATCTGTGCTTGATCAAGCCTGATCTAGCCTGATTGCACCTGATCGACACCAGTCGACTCGACACGTATTACCCCAATCTTGCATCAAGGAATTGAAGAGTGACATCCCCGCCACCTGGAGAGCGACCCACGCCCAAGCCGTCGGGTACACAAGGTGAGCAGGAGCACAAGCAGTCACAGGACAACGGGATGACCCCCTTCGTTAGTCGGCAGTCCGGGCGCCGTGGTAACGCATGATCAAGCTTCAAAAACTTTGATCAGCCGCTCCACCACAGAAAAGTCATGGAAGAGTTACGCGTGTGGAGAATCCGGACATTTGAAGTTGAATTGCCCAAAGAAAGGAGCTAAAAAAGTGGATTTATCGTTGATGATCACTGGAGATTACGGGAACATACCAAGTAAGAAGTGGATTTTGGATAGCGGGGCAAGTATGCATTTAACTAATGATTCAATTTTTTTGCGGAACACTGAACCAGTACCCGGTGTGTGTTTTTAAGCTGATGGTAAGCAGTTGAAAGTCGGGATGAAAGGTGATATACAAATTTACGCAAGCTGTGGAGGCGTGGAACGCCTGATCAAGATAGAGAATGATTATTACGTGGAGAATTTGGCACACAATATTCTATCGTATGGACTCTTGGAAGAGAAGGGGTGCGAGTTGGCTGACGTGGACAGTCGACGAGTGATTAAATATCAAGCGACTGGGGAGAGCATATTCGACGTTGAGAAGGTGAACAAGCTTCTAACAGTTGACGTGCGAGTTGATATGCATACTAAGAACATCGATACTTTGAATGACACGTAGAACTAGCAACTAAGGCGACTTATCATGGATGAAGGTGTTGCAGAGTTAGAAGGAGCAGGTACAGTAAACGAAGAGCGTAACAATGAAGTCGCAGAGGCGAAAACAAGTAAGAAGAGGACCAAGAAAGTCAAGAAGAAGACATGGACAAGAGATCGACATGTTACAAGAGATTATGAAAAAAAAAGCTGACGCAAGTGAAGAGGTCCAGCAGGAGGATAGTGCAGAAGGAGATGACAGTGGCGTGGTAAATCTAATTGCGGAGATGGATCCAAGGAGATCTACGGAGGCGATGAACAGCAAGCAAAAAGATGAATGAACCGCAGCTATCAAGATGGAAATTACGGCACTGGAAATGAACGAAGTGGGGGATGTTACGAATAAACCAAGTGGATTCAGTCCGCTACACACCAATGGGTGTTCAAGACCAAGACAGATGCTAACGGCAGCGTAGAGCGGTACAAGGCACGACTAGTCGCGTGCGGTAACGAGAAACGCTTTGGAGTGCATTATGGGCTTACGTTGCAGCAGTCATGGACATGGGGACAGTCAAGATTATTTTGGCGTTAGCGAGAAAATGGAACGTGAAGGCGAAGAACGTAGATATCCCGAACGCGTATGTGAAGGCATTGGAGCAAGAGCGCGACATCTACTTACATATACCTAAAGGAATGGAGTTGACGGAGAAAGATCTCAAGAAGTTCAAAGTTGAAGACGTGAATGAACTGGTGTTGAAGAAGATTTTGTACGGCCTAAAACAGGCAGGCCGATTTAGGAACAGAGTATTACATGACAAGTTACTCAAGTTGGATTTTTGCAGAGTTGCACTGATTTGTTCTTACACATCAAGCGACATGGAGTGGATATAGTAGTGGTTGGCGTTTACGTGGATGACCTATTGGTCACAGGCACACATGAAGAACTAGTGACGACATTTTTCGAAGATATGAAGGTACTGGATATCAAGGATTTTAGTTGAAGTGTCGAATTTTTTGGGGATGCGAGTGACGTATGATACAGAAGGAGGATATTACCTCGACCAAGAAGTTATGATTAGCTGTCTCGTTGATGAACATGGATTGAAGGACGCGAATGCTGTGAAGACACCAATTGGAGGAAACCACGAAGAAGTGTGCATGGATAATCAAGTCTATCTGCCGGTCAAGTCTAGTGACGGATCACCTGCAGGGATTTCCAACCACTTGTTGGATCCCTCTTGTGGATAGAGGGATGCACTAGACCGGACATAGTGTACGCAGTGCACAGGGCGACAAGGAAAACTCATGCACCCAAGGTATAGATTGGATTTTGGCCAAGAGGATATTACGATATCTGTAAGGTACTATGAAGATGAAGTTAAAGATGGAAGTAACGTGCAAGACTGATGTGGATAATGGATTTGAACTGGAGGAATACAGCGATGTAGACTACGCTGGATGTAAGGTATACAGGAAGTCAGTGACGGGTGGATTTATTAGGATGGATGGCATAGTGTTGTACTGGATTTGCAAGCACCAAGGATGTGTATCACTTTCGACAATGGAGGCGTAGTTTATGCGGCCTCTCAAGTGGAGTGCGAGGTGTTTGGAGTGTTCGAGTTGCTGACAGAAATTTGAGTGAAGATCAACTTACCGATGATCCTAAATTCGGATAACCAAGCGGCGATCAAGTTCTTAGAAGGAGAGAACAATTCGGCCAAGATGAAGCATGTGGACGTGCGCATCAAGATTTTGGTTTCGAAGCAGATGGAAGGACGTGTTCAAGTGCGATTCAGGGTAACAAGTGAAATGATTGCAGACATGTTCACGAAGGCGCTGGCCATGCCAAGGTTCGAAGAGATGAGATCAAGAGTTGGACTGTCGGAACTGAGTGGAACCTGTTTTCGAAGTGCGCGCCGATGAAAAGGAGTCTCGGAATACGAAGTTGCGTTAAGATGTTGCGTTATTCCAAGGATCGTGCATCAGCGCACAAGAGACAAAAATAGGTGTACATAAATTTTATAATTTGTGACGGACTATAATTTAGTCTAGTCAAAATATATTCACTTTCACATTTTCTTCGTATTAACTGACGTTAATTTCGCGCTCGTTACTTTGCGCGCATAATTACTTTAAACAATGTAGTAGGTGTATAAGGAGGCAGTGATTATCACGTGGAGTACCAAGTATTGGTGAAGTGGATATAAGTGGAGATATTTCGATTATTGTGGCATAGGCTTTGATTAATTGATTACGCATATTCACGTGTAGACTATACATAGGAAAAGTGAAGTATACACAGCTGCACTACGATTACGTTATGGCGAAAGGTAAGAATGCACAACAAAAAGTTAAGCTACAAAGTCTTGACTTGCTACGGGTACATTAGCGATTATTACAGGACTATCGTTGTACACTACAATAGCATCGCCTGGCTCGACCACTTCTACTGTCCCTCAGTCGATTTCGTCAGGGCTCACACTAAATATGATTGCAATGAAAAAAAATCATAACTTCCGAAAATGAGACGAGTCGACTTGGTGCAAATGACAAATATGTTTCTCTGAAGGATCGCCCACCCCTAAACGTCAGCGTACTTAGTTGGTGGAGGAAATTGACACGAGTTGGGGGCACGTACAATATCCAGTTGTGACTGTGTCGATCAGCTCCTACAGTCGAGGAGGAAGTTTCTTAGAAAGAAGCGCTCCCTACTTGATCGGGCAGGGGAGCATGGGATGAAAGTAAGAGTTCGTAGTTTTAGAGTAAGAATATACTAATTATAAAGTCGTACTTAAGAACCTAGCCTAAAATTCCTAATAAAAGCAAATATACAGTTAAAATTCCAAAGTAGCTAAAATGCATAAATACATAAGTGACCACTATGGTCGCGCTTCACTTGAAGTCTGTATGTAGTCCCATACCGGACTGTATACATCGCTTGCAAAAATTTAACACTCCTTCCGCGATCATCGTGTAATCACTTGATGTCACTTCAATCTAATCTCATTTTCGTAGGTGTGAAACCTTAGCTGCACACAGTTCTTCGTCAGCAGGTCTTCGACCATTTCATCACTGGCCACGTGAAATGGTTACTGCTTCCTTCATCACGTAGTCATTGAGAAACTTGAGCGTGATATCCACGTGTTTTGAAGCAGCACCACTAGTTTCGTCTTCAAGTTGCCTTATAGCCGCTTGATTGTCCATTCGTAAGATAATCGGTTTTTCCACACATAAACCAATTTCCTCCAACAGCTCCTTCAGACCGAGAACTTCTTTTCCTCCAACTGCGGCGGCCACTAATTCCATCTCGGCAGTCGATAACGCCACCGTGGATTGCTTCTTGCAAGCCATTCAATCAAAAAACCATTTATGGAAAACCACACAACCACTCGCACTCTTCCTATCTTGTTTTCCACCAGCGAAATAAGCGTCTATGTATCCAATTAATTGCAAACTTCCATCAATCTTGGCTTCACAGTCCAGATGCAGCTTCATCTCCTTCGAACCCTTCAAATATCTTATTTTCTTCTTAGCCAACTTGTAGTCATTTTTCTTAGGCGCATGCATACTGTAACGGGGTTACATTTGGTTACGTTGGTGTACGTAAGTACACAACGGTTAAGGTCAAGTATTTACCAGTCCTAAAGGTTCGGACTTATCGGTTGTTTTAGTCAATCCGTGCAGGAGCCCTTGGTGAAGACGTGGCAGCCTGCCACGTGTTAGTACACAGGTGGTGTACATTACATTTCGGCCAGGTACGAATTGAGTAAGTTCTACTTAGTATTACATATAGTTTACATTAGTTTATTAATTTAGGCTAATTACATATTAAATATAAATCAGTTTAGAAATACAGATAAGACTTCTAGGCGCAAGACCCAGAACGGTCGCGCGCGCAGTGAGTGTTATAGCAAAAGGGAGTACCTCCCTTAGCTACCCCCTTTCTAAGGGAAGCCTTGTAACAAGGCGTTAGTGTTTAATAACTGTAAACTCAGGGAATCTTGGCCCCGAGTGAGAGAGCAATATCCAACTAAGCCCGCTTAAGGAATGTCTTCCCCTGTGCTCTAGTCGCACCGTGCGTGTACGCACCTGCTACACATACACCTCGTCACTCTGTGAACTGCAAACAAAATGTCCGGCCTCGTAAATCTTGAGATCCACACAAAAGTTCTTACTATCGATTGAAACACCTTCTGCGTCGGAACACCGGTCGTTGCGTTCTTCGGTAAGAAATTATCATCTTCGCCATCATGATTTGTATCCGTTATCGGCAGCTGCACCGAATTCGCCCGCTCCATGTTATACTTTTCCAGCAATTCGTTTATCGTTCCTTCTTAGTCCATAGTGCACCCGAATCCTTGGTCCCTACATGTACGTATTCTGAGAATTTTTTTCACTGGTCCTAGGTCCTTCACTTCTAGTATCTTCATCTTAACGGAAAAATCGTCCACCAGCTGTTCCGTCGTTCCCGTCACTAATAGATCTTTCACGTATACTGCAACAATTACTATTCCATTATGATTTTTCTACGAACATATAAATGTGTCCGTCATAAACTTTGTGAAATCAACCGATTAGTGTCTTCCGTAACAATTCGTACCACATGCGTCCAGCCTATTTTAAACCATATAAGTTCTTCGAACGTAAAGCTAAATGCTTCGTCGAATTCACACCAAAATCCTTCTACACTTCATTTGCAATAGTCATGCCTTGGGGTATATTCAGAAAAATCTCAAAGTTCTTCCCCGTGTGTGACTTTGAATACGCGCTTTGTAAATCCTCATGTCGTGCTGGTACGTTCCACGTTTGTGCCATAGCAAGCACCACCTTCACATTGCTTAAATCTATCACCGTTGAGAACGTAAAGACCAAATTCCTGCTGTACACCTGTTTGTCACCACGCGCCACTAGTCTTGACTTGTATCGCTCGATTGTACCGTCTGCCTTCAACTTTGTCTTGTATACCCATTTCGTGGGTATATCCCGGTTACCTTCGCATCTCACCACTTCCCATGTGTCCATATCCTATAATGCCTTCAATTATGCATCTTCTGCTGTCTTCAACATGTTTGAGTCTTCCCTCTTGTGTGCCTTCTCGTGGCTCTGAGGATCCTTCGCATATTTCTTGTTGACTCCAACATCACTGTGTCCCAGCGTTGCGTATACTGCCAACGCGTGCTCCTTTACAGCTGTTTCAACTGCATTTAGATATTCCTTTGCGTGTGTAGCTCTTTCCACGACTTACTTCTTCCTTGTTTTCTTCTCTTTCACCGAGTTTTTGTATTCCTTGAACCTTGCTGTCTCCCTCAAATTTCTCCTTGCCCTTTCGTTTAATTGTTGCTCCGATCCGTGTTGTGTATGGTTGCCTGTATTTTCGGAACGTTCCATCTCAACTCCGTAATCCGATTCCATGTTATCATCCACGTGATTATCCAAACCACCTTCCACATCTTCTTCCGCAAAACTTTCTCCAGCTAGTGCCTTCGTGACTTGTTTACTCGCCTTGTTATCCAGCGTTTGAATTTGGCTTATGCGCAGGCCTCTTTATTTGTGGCACGCGCCACAAATACCACAAATAAGCTATTTGTTCCTCGACACAAAAGCTTATTTGTGGTTAATTGTGAAACTATGTATAAAGTATAGTAATATAGTTATACAAAAGATAAGAAACTGAGTGTATTTTCAAGACTTCCATCAGATTGACTGCAATTTCTTGAATTGCTTGATGTGAAGAATGCCCTCCAACGAAAAGTCTGTCAAAGCAGTGGGAAAGTTGTCCTTCTCCCATAGAACTAGTGAGAAATCACTTCCACGGTGCTTGTGACAGGAAAGGCTGTGGCCAAGCCCCCGAAAAACCGCTCAAGGTAACCAAAACTTTGCTGAATGTAGTCCCAGACTTGTTCAAAGAAGGTACTTATGTCGCAGCTGTCCAGAACTTTTTTCAGTGCAGGATCACGTTCATAAGCGGCACGGAGTTCCTGAAATTCTTGCTCGATGAATTCTTTTTCCTGTGGGTACCAACAAACCGATAGGTGAGCACGTTGGTTTCGAATCACATCAGCGAAATCTCGACTTCTCATTCTGGCTTACTGGTGCGGCAAAACAGGAGGCATAGATTCCACTGCATTATTACTTGAGTCCCGTTCCGCAACCAAAGCAGCAATCCGCCGAACACGTTGAAACATTCTTAACGATGTGTTCCGCGTCTTCCTGGTCAATCAATTGCATTGAATCAATAACGAAAGTTCCAAGTTCCTCTAACACTGCTGTGGCATCCGATAACTGGATCGAGTATTTTCTGTCTTCAGAAAAAAACTGCTAGACAAGGATCCAAATTATCTGCAGTTTCCTCAGTAAGGGGTCCCACAGCCTTAAACCAAGAGGCATAGAAGCTCTGAAGTTTTTATAGCCCCTCCCGTTGCTTCGAAACCAAAGTAGTCAGGCCTTCAAGACTCCTGAAAGTAGTGTTGGCCTCTGTCGATATCTTTGCAACAAAGATAATATATATCCACCACTGCAAGGGGGGTGCACAAGCAGGTTTTTTCTGGTCCAAATACGGCTGTATTCCCACTCAATGATGTTGGAACCAAACAGCAACCTTATCAAAATGAAATTAGTCAAGAGAAGGATGCCAATAAATATAGAGTACAGTACCTTGGACATGGATTCCCATCGAGTGTCTGCTACTTTGGGTGCCTTTGTTTTCATCTTGGTTATAAGGGTATGCTGTCTTCGTAAGTAAGGTATAATACCAGTTAACCATGAATAAAATTGTTCGTCCATAATTGCCTTGAAAAATGACTGAAGGCATAGATCAATCTGGTAAATACCACACCAAATTCGGAAGAATCCAGGTTTAGCAACTTGTTTAAATCGTGTAGCTGCACCTCGAACTTTCCCGTTCATTTTGCTCTCGCAATCGGTTGAACTAGATACGATTAAATCTTTCCACGAAGGGCATAATACGTCGAGCATCTGTACGGCATGTAGAAATATTTGCTCCCCTGAATGGCTACTAAACATTAAAATGGACAAAATATGGAAGTTATGGATACTGCCTGAAACAAAGACGCGAATGCGAATATCCAGTTAAGAAGTAGAAATATGGTTGGCCGTATCCATCGCCAGAGAGAAAGTCCAAACATTAGGGAGCATTTCCGAAATTTTCTGAAGATTCAGAGCACAAACAAATCGAATGTAACTCGCAACCCTTCCTTCATTGACGCTTCCAATAGAGGCTAAACCAGTATTGTCCTTCTTCATTTGCAGGATACTGGAAGCCATAAGAAAAGATACCCAAGTGCTGACATAGTCAACAATCAAATAAAATTGGGCCGGGTTCTTCAGAAAAATACGGTAACAGTCGGTCTCCAGATGCGACTCTAGGCCTGATTCTTCTGGTTAGATTTTTACGTCTTCAAAAATTGACAGAGCGCGCTCTCTTGTGATGTCTTCGTTCTGATCATCGGGATGATATAACATCTCTCCAATGATAACGTCAACAATATTCTTGTTCACAAACCGATGTACTGGTTTTTGGGCTCCAGAAAAATGAGATTTGATGGTATTTCGGTGCACAACAGTATCATTGTTGTCGAAGAATGAGGCCTTCTGCTCCGCAGGCAGGGCATAGTATTCTCGCCAGCGAGAAGGTTGTTGCTACTCCATATGCCGACTATAGACGTCAGCCCGGAACGGAGCCTTGAAGTACGTTACGGTCCTGCTGGCCTTCCGCTTGGCACCAATTTTTTCTTCGCGTCCAAAATGGACACAAAATTGGCACGCAACCGACACCACAGCCTTGGTCTCAGGATTCCGCTTGCAAATCCTGAGACCATAAGTCATGATATGATCGAGACTGGAGGGTGTCTTCCGTTTCGTGGTCATTTCGTCAAAAAAATTATGGATGTGAAAAGGTGCAACGGGTCGCGCTCTATTCCTGTACTTCTGTATTATATAATAGGTTATTTGTGGCGCCCCGAAAAATTTAAGTGTGGCAATTTGTGGCGTTTAGAGGCTAAGCACCACAAATAAAGTGGCCTGCTTATGCGCCGCGTTCGTCGTAAGATTTGCCGTCAAAATGGATCCATTAACTTCCACAGTAAACAGGAAATTCCCGCGCACACGCACTTCCATCTTGGCGCTTCGGTGTACAAAATTACAGCTCTTCTGCATCAACTTGCCCAGTGAGATTAGGTTCCTCACCAACTTTGGTGAAAAGTAGACTTTTTGTAGGAATATAACTGTATCCGGGTCGTCGTTACGTCTCAAGCGAACTCTTCCAACCTAAGTAACTTGTAAGAAACTTCCATCGTCCAATGTCAACTTCATTACACCCATTCATGCCACTACATCCTCCAAAAGATTTTCGTGACCAACGAAATGACGACTGGCCCCACTATCGAGAATCCACACATCGTCTTCATCACTGTCACTCGAACTTAATGCTCTAGACTATTCTTCACTCGTTTTAGACGTAGTTTAACTGTACTCCTTCTCGAAACTACTCTGCGTCTTGCGATAACCTTGTTCGTCGCGCTTGTCAAACCTTTTCGGACTTTTTCTGCGAATATACCCTTTTCCACCACGGTTGTGGCACTTAATCACTCTCGTGTTGTCTTGAACCGCGTTTACACCCAGCCTTGGCGTACTTCTGCTCCTAACGTGATCTTCTTCTACCTATTGAGCCCATGCTACCAATTCTTGCGCGTGTAATATGTAGTCCGTCCTCATCGGGTTGTACCGCGTGATCATTGCGTATTTCAAACTCAAACTGCGTAATTCACTTGGTTCTCCACTATCAGATTCTCCCTTAATCCACTCGTGCAAAAGCGGTCAGGTACAGTAGATGCTCATTCCAGGACCCTATAGCGTCATTTTTGCTTGCAAACAACCGCGCATCCTGTTGGGGTGAGATTGTGACTCGATATGCACGCCACATTTGATCCAAAAAGTAATTTAAAGTATGAAACTTTCCACCATACTCCAATGTTTGATCAAAAATATCTGGATGAAGTGCCATCAAGATATTAGTCGAAGCTTCTTGACCTTGGGTCGCCCGGTCCATGCGAAACCAGACGAGATCGCCGCGATTCCAACGCTTCCAGAAACAAATATACCCAATCGTGAAATCCAGGGCCAAGTCCAGGATAAATCTCTTCTCCCAAAACTTTCTGCACTACCAACTTAGGGATCTTGTACAGGCTCGGCTGTAGGCCCGGATTCCCAAAATATGCAGCCGCTTGTCTCTCCTCCGCCATAACTGAGTGTATACTAGGGGCTTCTCGTGGAATTTCCATACGAGGCTCACCGCCCCTCTCGATTCCTTCTTCCACAGATAGGTCGTTCAGCGTGATTTTTTGCCCAAACGGCGCAACATTCTTGATACTTTCTTGAAAGAGGTTATCACTACCTCTAACCGGGAAATCTTTCGCCGTAACCAGAGAAACATTCCGTCCCGACCCTTGCGATCGTTCTTCCTCCACTTGGTTTAGTATTTCATTCCTTTTTCCAACTTTCATGAGGAGCGCCTTCAATGCGCCCTCCTGATCGAAAATTTGTCCTTCGTCCATGATAAAAATGTGCTAAAAAAGATACCAAAAAACGACCGTAACGTAATCAACCCGTAACAAATCGACTTTACTCAATAATTCCAGGAGACCGTTCTGCGTAATCCACATGACAGTAACATGATGTTTGTAAGATACAAATTAGAACTGAAACTTACGTTCCCCCGTGTCCCTTGGGCTCATAACCTGTAAGAAATTGACACGAGTTGGGGGCACGTGCAATATCCAGTTGTGACTGTGTCGGCCGTTAGCGCCTTAGAGTTTGGGAGGAAATTTCTTAGAAAGCAGCGCGCCCTACTTGATCAGGGTAGGGGCGCTCGGGAGACAAGTAAGTGTTCGTAGTTTCAGAGTAAAAATATACTAATTATAAATGAGTATGTGGTGAAGTGTACCATAAAATTGGTGTACAATTGTGGGTGTGACTGTGGGAACAACTGTGTGTATAACTGTGTGTACAAGTGTGTGTACAACTGTAGGTACAACTGTAGGTACAACTCTAGGTACATGGACGGGCCATCGGATTAGAAGCGGCATTAGGTACGGGTACCTAACGGTTAGCCACGGAAGACAGAGAAATAAGGTTGACTGGTCGACGGAGTACATTGGAATAGGTAGTTCTGATTGGTTGATATTAGGTAATTGGTAGATTTTAGTATATAAGCAATAATAAAGTTCTCCTTTTGCGTCCAACTAGTAGGACACCTACAGGGACGACACCTAGCGCCTCCCTTCAGTTAACGCACCTCTACGTCCCGGGCGGGAGCACCTACTGCATTTTTTTGGCTCACCGGCAGACGTAGAGTGTTGAGGACTCGACTTCAACTCCGCCCGCTGGGTCTGAGGCTTCTTTTGAAAATTTTTTTTTTGGGGACCATGATCGAGCAGTGCGCTCTCACCTCTTCCCCATTGGTTCACATTTGGCCCTGTGGTGGAGTCAAGTTCAAAATCGAACACCGTAGTGTCGAGAACCTGACCACCATCGTGCCCGGCCTTCCAACTTACGGGGGGGGGTACCCCGCGAACCTTCGCCCACGATCCGATCTGATCGTCCGCTGCTAGCAGACGACCGATCATCAACACAGGACGCCTGTTCCGATTCGTTCTTCATCTCACCTTGTGTACCCCATGGAATGGGCTGGTTTCACACTCGGTGGATCGGTGCTGGGAATCGACTTGAGGTCTAAAATGCGGAAAACCGTGCTGGGTGCTGTACCCTGGGCTGAACTCTTCACCCTAGGTACGGGCAGACCAGTTATAATTGGAGTAAGTATACTCCAAAGGGCAGATCGCTCAACCGATCGTAGAGCCCAACCAATATGAGAACAAAAGTCCAATAATCCAATATGGAGATCCAAATGAGAACGTGATAAACACAACGAACGATATTTCCACGTGATAATCCAAAACTTGGTGAAACGTTCCAAACGTGAGTAACTTGAGCTTGAGAAGACGACCAATGTGTACTCCCGTCAAGGGACTTATGGTTGGCCAAGTGCGTCTGTAACGCGTCCCGGCCGGGTATAATGAGCTAGAGGGGGTTACTCGACCCTCCGCTCCCAAACACTCTGCGGCGTGTAGAGGCGACTGATGTACATAGTGAAAAAAGCTAGCGACTTCTTGTTGAGTTTAAGTGAGGCCTAAACGGTAAAACCAAAACCAAGCAAAACCAAAACTAATCTACCTACGGTTCCCAATATGTACACACATGAACTATGTAAGTACACGCAATCTCATGTGACTTACCAAAATCCGTGTTCTAGACATCTCTTGCACATGATAGGCTTAAAAGCCTCCTGGATTTCCACCAATCCGATCGCGGATAAGCCGATCGGTGTGCTGCTGACAAAGGCGACCAAAATTCTTGAGTCCGCTTCGCCACAGCCGCCCATGAGTCTGGTCGCAGCCGCGCAACGGTAGCGGCCCGATCTCATCATATCCAGATCTTCACAGAAGCGGACTTCACCAATGGACAGATCTCCGAGTCCACCTTCTCCAGGTACTTGCCTAGTACACCTGATCGTCTTGTAATCTCTCTTGACATTCTTTTGTACAGGTGCCCTGCGCTCCTCATCGTCCCATATCGATTCGCCGACCAGATCGGCCCGATCTGACAGCCCTCACAGCACCCAAGAGTCCGACAGGTCGGATGGGCATCATATCGAGGCCGATCAGCTCCGGAAAACGGTCCGGGAGCTTCAGTACCAGTTGGCCATCAAGGATTTATCACTCCTGCAACTGCGGAAGGAGGTGGATGCGTTGATCCCCATATCCACGAAGTTGCAGGAGTTGACTGCTGAAAACGTACATCTCCGGGCCCAGACCGCCCAACAAACAACGCGAGGTAAGCTGATCGGTCTTCTTTCCGTCTTGGGTCTGGTCTAACCTTCCTTCTCGTGTAGATCGGTTGCAAACCGACATCTCCAAAACGTTCTACGCTTTATTCGCGGCTGATCGGCAGTCGCATGACCACTGCGATCAGATCCGACGATCTTGGACGGGCTGATCGGAGCACGGCATGATATGTCTCGTTTGGAGGTCTACAGGTCACACCTCCTGGAACAGCTCGCGGTGGTCAACCGGTAGAGGTTGGAGGATCAGTCCGATCGGACTTTACTCCGCACCCAACATGGTGACCTGGAGAGGCAGATCGGAGAGTTGCAGGTCGTGGTCCGGGAGCAGATCGGGAAGGTCGAGTCCTTCCAGAGCCGATCGGACGCCTTGGCCCAGGAATCAGATCGTCGATGGGTGGCCGTAGATCGGTGCTAACAACAGTTGACTGACTTGTTGCACCGGCGTCCGGCTGCATGCTCTAGCGCTGACCGGTCTGCATCGTCCGTTCTGGTCGATCTGCATCAAGATCGGACCCGACGCACTCATTGGCTAAAAATAACCACCCCAAAATTACGAAAACTTCCAAGAATCGTAAGGACGCGTCGAAGGGCTCAAGGGCGCGGGACATAGCGCGCGACTCCGAACTCGAGAAGAAGCGAGCGGTGCCTCAGAAGAAATCCAAGACTCTGGCGCATCTCCCAATCCCCATATCAGACGCAGGTGACACGTCTATCATCACCAAATCTCATGCGCCCTTGCGCCCCCGCGCCGCTCACACCAAGCGTATAGAGGTCTCCTCCGGAGAGGACTCGGGGAACGGATCGAGAGATTCCGAGCTCTTGTTCACTTCTTTATCCAAGTCCCGATCCGATTAACGCCGAGGTCCCGTTCCTGCGAAGCCTGCATCGGGGGCTAATCAGACGATCAGCTCCCAGGGTGATGGTGCTGCACGGACGCGCGAGTCAACCGGATCGGTGCCTTCGTTCCAGCCCGTCACGTCTGGGCTGCGCCGTCAAGCCCGATTGAAAGGGGTGTCGATCGGAGATCGACCTCTCCCATCGCTGACTTCAGATTCCACTTCGCCATGGTCATCGTGGCAGATCGGTAGCTTGTACCAATTAGCCCTAAACAAGCAGATACTATCCCGGTCTCTATCGCGTCCAGACTACTGGTTTTTTCCTCCAGCTTCAAAGGCTCCTGCCGCTTCTGCATGGCGGGCGGACCTAGTCACAGCACAACAAATCGCCCGTTTGTATGCAGATCAGCCATGGAAAGTGTTCATCCGCCCCAATATGGGGTCCATGTTTGCGTCGACTGCGTGGATAGACTCGTTCTTAGGTCGATTGAAGGCCTTCAATGAAACCTACAGCCAAGCGATATGGGAGTCTACACGCTATCTAGTGCTTCATCCTGGTCGAGCGCAACATGATCAAGGCCTGATCTCATTCCAAAAAAAACGGAAGAAGCGCCGGAGTCGGGCGGGCGAGTCCTGGCAGACCCTGTGCCAGTTCGTTCTGGGAGGGATGCTGGCCCGCGAGTGCGACATCGACCTCTTTCTATATCCTGTAGTTGTTCATATGGCCAAGCGTTGGGTTGAGAAAGCCGGAGTATCAGCTGAAGACGGCGTCTGGTATCCCGGTCTTCATTGTGGCGAGCCGGTCACATACCTGAAGGACGCAGGAGCCCTGGCGCAATCAGCACCAGAACCAGATCGGAGACCATTCGGCGCTGACTATCGGCCGTCTGTGGGGTGATTGCGATTCTTGATGCGGCAGTTAGCTGACCAGATAATCCATAATACATGTCATCATTCTTTCAAATTCCCGATCATCCAATCACTTGACCACATTTCATCACTTTCTCCAAACTTGCACCAACACGTTATCATACACAGTTTCCATCCACATCACGAAAATTATCACCACATTCGTCATTCCACTACTCCAGTTCATCACAGTTCATCACAATAATTCAGACCTTACACATATTCACACCGATCGATATACTAATCGGTGCTACTGTGTGTCTTGATCTTCGTCTTCATGAGTCTGCATCACTGCGAAGCGATTCCGACTGACTCGTTCTCGCTCGAACTCTCGTAGCAGTGCACCACAATCTAGATCGAGATCGTCGATCCAAGTTGCTTCGTCATGATCCTTCCAGCGGACCAGATATTCTCGGTGGGTGTGACCGAAACGTGTCTTCTTGACCTATCGTACACCTAGCACATTTTCCACCTCGAATTCATCCTCTTCCAATGGCCTTTCCCAACTGTCTTCCGGTAGCAGAGCATCATCAAAATCGAATCTCTCCGCTTCGCCCACCAGACAGGGCATTTTAGGCCGATCGTGATCAGACGGGCAGCATGCTCACCTATCAGCTCTGCTACACGGAAAGGACCGTGCCACATATGAACCAACATAGCCTTCCTTGACCCGATCGAGGTATAACCATACCCTCTCCCTTGGTTCAATACCATGAGGGCGGACCTGATAGTTATTCCGATCTGCTCGATCTTGCGTGGCTGACGCAACTTTTTTCATTGAGGACTTATTTCGCATGCTGATAATGCTTCTGGACCTGCATACGCCAACGACGGGCATCACGATCGCGGGTCCGAGTGCAGCCGATCGGTATAGCCGCTTCAAGTGTCGATCGAGGGTCCCATATATACGCCAGATAGAAAGGCTTTTCTCCTCGGAGCCGATCGGTTGAAGAGTTGAGTGCGAATACCAGTCTCTCTGTATACTCGTCCCAGTCACGTTGGTCCGGATCGGCCACATACATCTTGATCGCCCTTGTGATTGTCTGCACCATGCGTTCAGCCGATCCGTTTGCTTGCGGAAGATATGCCATCGTCGCGCTCTGTTTCTGGCCTAGCATGTTATTGAACGATCGGAACACCTCAGCCATAAAACCGGGTTCCCGATCGTGTCTAATAACTTCGCTGGCGCCGAACCTTCTGAACACGCATTCCTCTTAACTCTGGGCTATCTGCTCCGCAGATCGGGATGCACTAGCTTTTGCGATCACCAGACCAGTGAACAGGTCGATCCAGATCATCAGCTCAGTGTTGACGCGCGTCGATCTGGGCAGAGATGGTATGTGATCCATTGCTATCACCTGGAAAGGGTAAGTAGCCTCGATATTTCCGGGCGATCGGCCCTTGATTATCGGTCTGCCCTTTCCGGTCTCGCAATCTGTGCAACAACCCACATATTTCTGCACGCTCCGAAAAAGTCCTCTCCAGTGAAAGTGGGCCCTGATCTTGTGTTATGTCCTGCCTATGCCCTGGTGTCCCCCTTCTAGACTCACATGGTAGTGATGAAGGACATCCGGCTGTAGCAACTCAGTGATCAACAGTTTCGCCAGTCGATCTCGATCGGCACTGTCCTGATCAACGTCACAGCAGTAATACAGCAATCTATTGTCATCAACATCGTAACTGACCGCGATCTTGGTACACTCTTTCGCTTGATCATTCGTTAAATTGGACAGTTCACCGCGCAGATAGGCCTTCAAGTTGACGATCCACTCTTCTTTGTCCTGCGCCTTGAGGATCAGTTCCGCCCTTAGCTGTTGTACAACGTACTCACTCTGCCTTTCTTTTGGGAACGATCGGCGAGACTTCTGAGTTCGCGATCTAGTCGCCGCCATCACATGTACCTTATCGGGGCTGTCCTTGGGCTTGATCAACTCCGGGAGCCTGTTTATGTCCATAAGTTTATGTAGAACGGCCTCCTCGGCGATCGTCGCCCCGATCTGGTCCCGCATAGTCTGGTTCGCGCGGTGATCGGCGCATCTGTTCCAATCCCGTTTCACGTGCAATAGCTCGTGGTTCGGATAGTCCTTCAGTGCCTTCATCACCCGATCATTCAGCAACTTCAGCCGTGGCGCCTTACAGTCGATCTCCCCGGTGTTGCCCATCGACGGCGGCGGCGATTATCAGAAATTGATCTGTTTTGTAAACAGACTGGTATTCGTCGTCAGGTCACCGAACCTGGTAACCCAGCGTCGAACGGCAAGGCTGAGCGCATGAACCGGAACATTTTCAACATGGTCCGGTGCATGATATTCGGGTCTGGTGTACCCCCTGACATATTGGTCGGAGGCGGCTGAGTATGCCGCGTATATACTCAACCGTACTCCTACAAGGTCAAATACCGGACGAATTTCGCCGCTTGAAGTGCTGACGGCAAGCGGCCGGCAGTCAATGGCATAGTGGTTTTCGGGTCCCCGTGCATGGTTTGGAGGGACCCGAAGAAGAAGACATTGTCCAAGCATGCTGAGCTCGCCCTTATTATGGGCAAGAGAGACGAGATCAAGGGATATAAGGTTCTTCTTCTGAACGACAGAGTGGTCGTGGTGACGAGGCATGTCACCGCGATCGAAACGCTCAGCACCGAGACGAGCGCCAAATTTACCAAGGTGTTGGAGGGTGAAGGAGACGAAGAGATGCGCAAATTAGCCGAGGAACGTTCAGGCAACGCTGTTCCAAGTGCGCAACATTTTGAACGGGAAATGAAGCCGTTCAGAGCCCGCAGCTGCACCCAAACGCATGGAAACGGTTGATCGTAGTGCGCGCAAGACGCACAGGCAACCGAGGAAGACGTTAAAAGGACGGAAATATGCAGCGCCAAGATTGAAAGCGGTTACTTCAAACACACCAAGGAATAATTTTTCGAAACAGGTCGACGAAAATAGGGGGGGGGGGTCAAAGCACCATAGTGTGTGTTCGAGGTTTGTGAACAGGATGCTGGAGCAGCGAGTGGTCCGATGATGAAGCCATCCAAGAAACTACAGGGAGGCCCATGGTGGCTCTCAATCGGTCATGTGGAAGCATGTAGAACTGGAGGAGCTGAAGTCTCTCCAGGACCTAAGCACGTCTGGCATCGTGCGCCGTCCCACCGACAAAGTGCCTCTCCCGACCAAGTGGGTGTACAAGACGAAAGTCAGTGCAAACGGGTCGGTTGAGAGGTACAAAGCGAGATTGGTCGCCAGGGGTGATAAACAAGTTTTCGGTGATGATTATTTTTTCACGTTTTCGACGGTTATGGAGTTGAACAACGTAAAGTTGCTCCTGGTGTTGGCGCAAGTATGGGGGGTGGCGGCACGCCACGGCGATTTTCCAAGCGCCTACCCCAAGGCGAAGTCTGAAACGAATGTGGACATATATTTGCAAGCTCCTCAAGGCATTGAAATTGCAGACGAAAAATTGCATGATTTGGGAGTGTAATCAACAAAGGAACTTGCACTCAAGTTAAAGCGGAACATATAAGGTTAAAAGCAGGCGGGGTGCCTGTAGAATAAATGTCTGTGCGAGACATTGATGAAGTATGATTTCGTGCAGTGTGTCACCGACACATGCATTTTCGTGAAGCGTGTAGCTAACGACACAATTGTGGTCGGAGCCTATGTTGAAGACCTCCTGGTCACCGGAACCAGTGAAAGGATCGTAGATGAATTTTTTGAAGATATTCAAGTTCTCGAGTTAAAAGACCTAGGATGTGTTACCAAGTTTCTGGTCATTCGAATTGGAGGAGATCCGAGGAACGGTTACGTTCTGGGTCAAGAAGCAACAATCAAGGAAATTCTGATCACGCATAAATTGGAGAAGATAAACCCAGCACGAACACCGGTGCTGGTGCTCGATGAGGACAAGGAGTTTCAAGAACATCTACCGATACAACCAAGGGGCAACCTGTCGAGCATTAAGAATTTCCAATCACTCGTGGGCAGTCTGCTATGGGTCGCACGGTGCACGCGTCCTGACATTTCGTTCGCTGTGCACCGCGCCATACGTAAGAACCATGCACCCACCATAGGTGATTATAAATTGCGAAAAGGATCCTCAAGTACCTCAAGGGAACGAGTGACCTTAAGTTGGCTCTGAAGCATGATGAAGACCTGCCGATGCCGCTGCGCATCATGGTATACAGCGATGCGGATTTTGCTGCCGGGACCGGAAAAGCGTTCGGCTATGGTGGTTTTTATCAATGGAGTACTTGTGAATTGGGGCTGAAAGAAGAAGACAGCGGTGGCATTATCAACCGACGAAGCGGAATTTGTTGCTACTGCCATGGCTGGAAAGGAGGCGCTAGGATTGCGCGAACTGATTGCCGAAATCGGCATGCACACGAATGTGGTGAAGTGTACCACAAATTTGGTCACTTTTGGTCAAGGCAGTCGGTCGAGTTTCCGATTGGTCTAAACAAGGGGGGCTTTTTAGCCTATCAGATTCAAGGAGTATCAAGAACGCCGGTCTTGGGTGAGTCACGTGACATTGGGTATTTTACATTTTGTGTGGGTACATTAGGGACCATAGGGAGGTAGTATTATTGGTTAGTTGGGGTTATTCCAAGTAAGAGTCTTTTGGTTACGAATTTTTCCAGGTAAAGGTTTTTGGTCTAGGAATAAGTGACAAAAACCTCTTCTGGTCTTGGTCTACACCGCAGCAAGGGGTCGCCGTTCTTCTTTTCACGTACACTAGTCGTCTCCGCCCGCCGCGGAGTGTTTGGGGGCAAAGGGTTGAATTATCCCCTCTCGCCTATTATACCCGGTCTGGACGCGCCGCACGCGCACTTTGGCCACCGGAAGTCCCTCGACGAGATTACGATTTGGCGATCTCGACACTTTAAGTCAGGTACGTTTGGAACGTTCTATTCACTGGATTGGTCTTTACGTGGAGATATCTTTTGTGGATTTTCACTGGCATATTGGGTCTTCACGTGGACATATTGTCTCATTTTAACATTGGTTGGAGTTTAGATCAGTTTTGGTCTTCTCTCATATTGGTCAGGGGCTAGACCGGTTGATTGTTCTACCCTCTATTATTTCGTATTGGTCAGGTCTAGATCGTTTGGACGATCGACCTATTGTAATTTATCTTTTGGAAGTGTTTCTGGTCTGTACGTACCTGGGGTGAAGAGTTCCGCCCTAGGTACACCTAGCCAGCACGGTCTCCGATATTCAAGACAGAATCAGATCGATCTGCGATACCGATCCACCGAGTGTGTAACTAGCCCATTCCATCGGGTACACAAGGTGAGATGGTCTTAAGTGAATCGGACCAAATGTCTCTGGATGATGACCGGTCGTCTGCCAGCAGTGGACGATCGGACAAGATTTCGAATGGAGGTCCGCGGGGTACCCCCCCCCCGTAAGTTGGAAGGCTGGGCACGATGGTGGTGGTCAGGTTGTCGATACAAATGTATTCGATTTCGAACTTGACTCCACCACAATGGTGCGCGTGCCCGGATCACTTGGTGATCGTGGATATCACCGCGAGGTGTCATCAAAGATTGAATTTGAAGATTTGAATTTGGAATCATTCTGGAGAGGGCGTAAGGAAAGGCTATCACCTTACGTCTTTGTTCTCGATAAAGATGGCGATGTCCGGTCTGGCCTGGTGGAGGACCAGATCGGGATTAATATTTTTTTCCTCCCCAAAAGGCTCCCACTGGAGCCAATAGGGACTATATCAAGTCCTGCTATAGTCCCGGAAAGGATCAGGACTTTGGTCCTGATCCTATGTATGTGCATAAAAAAGTTGATGGAAAATCAAAAGACGAAAAATACTTGGAGGCTTATCAGAACGATCAGACCAACCTCCCCAAGGTCCCCAAGATTCACAAGAAAGGGTTGCGAATGCCGGCCGACGAAGACGACCTCGAAGAAAAGTCGCAAGTCGGAGATAGAGGCATCACTGAAGAATAACTAAACAAGATGTATTACATTTTTGAGCTGAAACGATTTGTTCGCTTTGACGTGGTCTTTCGGGTGTTGAGCCTCCAGATCCCCGACCATCTTCTCGGTCCCACTACCGAGCCGATCCAGAGTGATCGCCCGTTATTGTTGGTGAAGAACTTGGTGGCGGTGTTGGCGGAGGCTGGCATTAAAATGCCGAACCCCGCCGATGTCCAAAAACTATTTGAATTTGAGACTTGGAGGCTGAAATCGTCGATGTCGACCATCCACGACCATTTGGTCCCACTGGTGGGGGCGGTTCGCCGCCCAACTCCCACCGCAGCAGTGAAGGTCGCTGAAGCCTCCACAGCGCTTGTCGACATTGGTTCTGATGACGAATCGATTTATCAGTCTCCACCGGCCTCAAGCAGCTCATCAGAGTTGGAGACCAGTGTCGAGCGAATGACCATGGGGGCGGACCATGCCCAGCCTGAACAAAAAAGGGACATGCGGCAGCAAAGGGCTGCTTGCCAGTCGGGGATCCAGCAGCCCCCACAGGCCTCAGTTCCGCAAAAGGAGGGTGTCAACACGTTGCCCATGACTCCAGATAACGTCCAAGCTATGTTTGAGACGATAAAGGAACGTTTCATGGAAGACCGGGTTAGACCACCTCTGCGCCCACATGTACAAGACTGGTCTACCCAGCAAAGTGCCAATGTTTGCCGAGATGTGTATATGGAATCGGTAACATCTGTGGACAAGCCCACTCGAAGTGATAAGCAAGGCGGCAAAGGGAAGCGCAAACCGCAACCGGCCAGACCACGTGACAAGCAAGACAAGTGACTGTGACATGGAGTCGGTCGGCGGTCTTGACTACCACTGTGGGTCAGACGGTACGGGCGCTGGAAAGCCACGCAAGGCTAACCTAGCCTCCACTACTGCTTACGACTTTGGATCTGCTGAGATTCCGCGCATCCGTATGGCAACGACGACCGACCTCAAGGACTTCACTGGCAAGGATGCTGATGAAGACCAGGCCCGGTCTTGGTTCGGTCGGGTCAAGTCTGCGTTCCTGCGAGACCAGACCCCGAAAAGTGAAAGGTGTCTGATTCTACGGGATTTGTTGAAAGGACCGGCTGCCAACTGGATCCAACAGTTAGGTCGGGATGTCCGGTCTGACTGGGACCAGCTATGTGCAGATTTTGAAGGGCAATATTGTAACTCCGGATTTTCGAGTGCCCGCAAGTATCACCATATGCAGAAGCGGAGCGATGAGACACCGATCGAGTATTTGCATCGGTTGAACGTGGCTGCACTTCGTGCCGGCATAACAATTAAAGGGTATAACCCTCCGAACGGTGCTGCTCTGGAACATGTGGGTCACTACATTGGTACCCTGGACGATCAAGAACTGGCGGACCAGCTTACTCTGCTGCGTCTTAGGGAGGCGGGTGAAGCTGAACAGACTCTACGGACGCTACAGCAGTCGCGTAGCATGAGGGCAAAGAGTGCTGGTGGATCAGGTCGCTACCGATCCAAGACCCAGACCCAGACCAATCCGGTCAAGAGGCCCTGGACCAGACCGACCCGAGCGGTCAAGGCGATCGTAGCCGAAGACAGCACGGGATCGGAAGGGGAAAGTGGAAGTCCATCCAGCCAGGAGTCATCGGATGAAGACCAGTATCGTTTCGTCTATGTTGCGGGACCTGCCGCGAAGACCAAGTCGAAGTCCGACCAGGTGGACCGGAAGGGAAGGAACGGAAGCAAGTCCGATCCAGACCGACCTCGTCAGAAGTGCTCCCACTGTGGTTCGATCAAACATGATGGTCCAAACTGCTGGAAGAAGATGGTGTGCAAGAAGTGCGAGAGACGCGGCCACCCGACGGACCACTGCCTCTTCGTATGCAAGTCATGTGGAGAGATCCACGAGGCCGGCCACTGCAAGATTGAAGAATTTTTTAACATGATACGCAAGTGGTACGTGCCGGACAAGCACGCGGGGATGCTGCCGCCGGACGCGGAAAAGATGTTAAGCTAGAACGCTCGCCAGGTTGGAATCTGGATCGAGCCGATCGTTCTACGGTTCACATCTATGCATATGTCGGCAAGGAGGATAAGACCGACAATACACGTCCTATTCCAAATTGCGTCGACTGAGACCATCCGGTCTACAGTCTGAAGACTGATGAGTACTCCCGGACTAAGGTGGTTATGCAGTTGGACTTGCTGCCTGGAGAATCCCGCGGATACTGGAAGTATCACGCGCCTGATAAATGGTTCAAGCAGGCGAAAGCCTGTGGCAAGATTAATAACCAGAAAGCGACGATGTTGTTCGACTCTGGAGATGAAGTCTCGATAATCGATTCCGCCTTTGCTCGTAAGGTCGGATGTCGTATAGACGGTACCCAGAGACAAGAATGCGTCGGGATCGGTGAAAACTAATATATGGTCGAAGGAAGAACGCGTGTGAAAATTACTTTGCCAGGATCGCTGGTCTACTTTTTCAGCGCTTGGGTTGGCAAGTTGGCTGGACAGGACGCTTTACTAGGCATAAATTTCATGGTCCCAGATGGTATTCGCCTAGACCTGTCACATGGAGTGCTTACACTCCCGGATGAGGTCCAGGTCCAGTTGGCTGGTCGAAGACCTCTGTATGGTTCGTATACCGATCTGGTCCGGTGGTATCAAGACCTCACTACCCCGTCGGTCGGTCTGCCGATACCCCGGTCGAGAAAGGTTTCCGTTCGAGGAAGTTATGGTTGACCAGGGGCGATCGGTGGGTATCGACCTTCGTAAAGAGTGCTGGTCGACGTGATTTTGTCGGTGTTACCAATATCGGTGACAAGCCGCTGACACTGGACAAAAACACTATTGTCGGTATGTGGTTAGCAGAAGGAAAGGTACCAAGGAAGATGGGGTTCGTCTCGATTGGATCGAGGCGGTATGTCGAGTGGCAAAACCTGGCGTACCAATCGACCACCGATCTTATCAGCGATGATGGGTCGGTGGAAGAGGATACCTCACCTTTAGTGGAAAGACCAAGTTATGTCACCCCAAGAAAGATGTTGGTCCGAAGAAAGGCGCCGCAGTTACCAGGAACGGTGGACCATCAAGTAGACGAGCCAAGGTTCGTCAACGTGGTGTCAGCACAATACCAGGCGACATCGGAGCAAGAAACGGAATAAGGGGAACATGAAATTGCTAGGTCGGACCAGGACGGTATTCCTAATCAGACCGATATCAGTGAAGGACAGCCCGTCGATCAAGACCAGGGGCGTTCATCCGGTACAGATGGTCTAGGTGATATCGCCCCAGAAGATGAACAAGTCTGTATACATGAAGGCGGGGAACAGTACATTCAGGAGCTGGAAATCCAAATGGCAGTCCTCCCTGAAGTGTCTGCCGACTCGCCCGAAGTTACAATGGATCATCTACAAGTGGGTGATCAAGACCTTAACAGTCCAGACCAGATCGAGCAGTTGAAGAATATCATATGGAAGAAAAGACATCTGCTGATCGGAAAGGGCAACGCCTTACCACCTGCAGCCCGTGGTGCGATTTGTGATATTGATGTTGGAGATGCCAAGCCGATTGCCCAGCGATGTCGACGCTTGGCGCCACAGTACCGTGAAAAGCTTTCTGATCTCATTAAAGAACTGTTGGGCACCATGATTATTAGACCGTCGACCTCGCCATGGGCCTCGCCGATCGTAATTGTTATCAAGAAGAACGTCGTTGACATTAGATTGTGCATCGACTATCGGCTGGTAAACCGGTTGACTAAACTCATGGTGTACCCGATGCCGCTGATTAATGATCTGTTGGGAAGACCTCGACAAGACCTTGTGGTATTGTTCGCTAGATATGGCAAGTGTATTTTGGGTGGTCTCGATGACTGATCGAGCCCGTGAGATTTCCGCATTTGTGACGCCGTTTGGTCTTTTCGAGTGGAATCGTATGCCGTTCGGTCTGAAGAACGCGCCCCAGATCTATCAAAGGCTGATAGACAACGCATTGTACGGAAACTTCAAGATCAAGACCGATCGGGACCCTGTTGAAAATTATGATGTGTTTAGAGATGGTGAACCCGATCGGGAAAGAGGACCGTCCGTTCTAGGGAGGCGGTCGTACATCGACGACATTCTGATACCTGCCTCGTCATGGAACGATCTGTGCGAGAAGGTTGAACGATTGTTGGAGACATGCGACCGCTGGAACCTGTCTATCAGTGCCGTGAAAAGTTTTTGGGGTATGTCCAAGGTCGCATATTTAGGCCATATGGTCTCGAACAATGGTCTCGAGGCTAATCCCAAGGACCTGGATTTGCTGAGTAACCTCCCGTTCCCCAGATCGCTGAAGGCAATGCAGTCCTTCCTGGGAAGCTTGAAATATTATAGCCGATTCATTGAAAACTTTGCTATCTACGCGGCTGTGCTGTACGAGCTCCGGGAAGTTGACTATCATATGTTGCGCGAAGGAGATCGGGCAACTTTACAGGAGGGCGCCGACTCTGGTCTTGCTGCAGTTTGTCCGCAAGTCGAGGCCGAAGATCATATGAAGCGTGCACAGTTTGCCTTTGGTATGTTGAAGGTTAAGATGGCGATGGCACCGGTTCTCAAGCATTTCGCTCCCGAAAAAGTGCCGACCATTATTGTATATGCCAGTAAGTGGGCTATCTCGGCCACTTTAGTGCAAGATCACGATGGTGTGTATCATCCAGTCACGTCTACGAGCCGGACGCTAAAACCAAATGAAGTGAACTATGGAATTGTCGAGAAAGAAGTTCTGGCGTTGCTACGAATTCTGGATGTGTGTTACAACCTGCTGGTCGGCCGACCTATAAAGGTCCTGTCAAGATGGTCTACTTTGGCCTGGCTATTATCAGCCAATGGGGTGGACGGACGTCTAGGCAGATGGTCGGCGGTCTTGTCGCAGTGGACCCTCGAGGTCGTTAAGTGCACCGGGGGAGAGGAAGAGATATTGGGCACATTAGCTGCCAGTATCACCCCTCGGTCTGAAGTGGACGAGGCATTGATAGCGATTGACCAGAGGAAGCAACCTCGGCAGTCAGTTTCTAGACCGCCACCGACCGTCGACCATGATGAAGAGCTCTTGGTCTTAAGTTTTGACGGATCGGCAAGCGTGAAGAAGAAGGTCGGCGCCTATAGTGCCATATTGGGGAAGTTGCCACAATGGTCTATAGTTGCAGCCGCTGTCGATTTCACACAGGATATTACTGTTAACGAGGCGGAGTACCGAGGGCTACTTCTATGTCTGGACCTGCTGTCGTCACAAGAGAAGGGGCGAGTCATCATATGTGGTGACTCGAACCTAGTGATCAGGCAGATCACCGGAGAGATCGACTGCAAGGCTCCACGACTAAGGACGCTAAATGATCGAGTAATGAAGGCATTGAAGGACCACCCCAACCACGAGCTATTGCACGTGAAACGGGACTGGAACAGAAGCGCCGAATACTTCGCGACCAAGGCCATACAAGACCAGACCGGGGCTACGATCACCGAGATGGCCGTTCTGGATGAATTGGTCAATACAAACAGGCTCCCAGAGGTGATCGGACCCAAGAACGCCCCAGTCCAGGTGCATGTGATGGTCGCGACTAGATCGAAATCTCAGAAGTCTCGCCGAACGCCCCCGAAGGAAAGTTTGAACGAATATGCAGTGCAACAGTTAAGGATGGAACGGATCCTCAAGGCGCAGGACGAAGAAGAATGGATTATGAACCTGAAGACCTACCTGCGTGGTGAACTGTCCAAGCTGAAGAACGATCAAGCGAAAGAGTGCATCAAGATCGCGGATAGCTACGAAGTGGATGATAATGGATTATTGTATTACTGCCGCGATGCCGACCAAGACAGTGCAGACCGGGACCGACTGGCGAAATTAGTGATCCCCGAGTTCCTGCAGCCGGATGTACTTCATCACTATCACGTGAGTCTAGAATGGGGACATCAGGGCATAGGCAGGACCTATCACAAGATCAGGTCCCACTTCCACTGGAGAGGTCTTTTCCGCAGTGTGCAGAAATATGTGGGCTGTTGCACGGATTGCGAGACCGGAAAGGGTAGACCGGTAATCAAGGGGCGATCTCCCGGAAATATCGAAGCTACCTACCCTTTCCAGGTCATAGAGATGGACCACATACCGTCACTGCCTAGATCGACGCGCGGCAACACTGAGCTGCTGATCTGGGTAGACCTGTTCACTGGTCTAGTTATTGCGAAGGCAAGTGCATCTCGGTCTGCGGAGCAGATCGCCCAGAGCTACGAAGAATGTGTGTTCCGAAGATTCGGCGCCAGCGAGGTCATCAGGCACGATCGGGAACCCGGTTTTATGGCCGAGGTGTTCCGGTCGTTCAATAACATGCTGGACAGAAACAGAGTGCGACGATGGCATATCGTCCGAAAGCAAATGGATAGGCGGAACGCATGGTGCAGACCATAACGAGGGCTATCAAGATGTACGTAGATGACCCAGACCAGCGAGATTGGGACGAGTATGCAGAAAGGCTGGTGTTTGCACTCAACTCGTCGACCGATCGGGTCCGATGAGAAACGCCTTTTTATCTGACATATGGATGGGACCCTCGGTCGACACTGGAAGCTGCGATACCTATCGTTTGCACCCGGACCCGCGATCGCGATGCTCTACGCTGGAGCATGCAGGTCCAGAAACACTACCAGCATGCAAAAGAAGTCGTCAACGAAAAGCTGCGTCAGGCCACACAAGACCGGGAAGACCGGACCAATGACCAGGTCCGACCCCACGGTACAGAACCAGGGCGAGGGTATGGCTATACCTAGACCGAGTGAAAGAGGGCTATGCGAAGAAGCTGGCTCACATGTGGCACGGTCCTTTCCGTGTTTCCGAGCTTATCGGTGAACACGCTGCCCGTCTAGTAACGACTGGTACAGATTACAAGGTCTTCCCGATCGTGCATGTGTCCAAGTTGAAGCTGGTCCGAGAATTTCCTGATCGACCCAAAACTCCCTGCCTGGTAGACGAAGAAAAGAGATTTGATTTCGATGAAGCGTTACTGCCGGAGGACAGTTGGGAACGACCATTAGAGGAAGACGAGTTTGAAGTGGAGAAGGTCTTAGATGTTCGGTCGACCAAGAAGACCAGGTTCGGTCGGACTCACCGATAGTACCTGGTCCGATGGAAGGACCATGATGAATCAACTTGGGTCGACGAGCTCGACTTGAATTGTGGGGCTCTTCTACGAGAGTTCGAACGAGAACGAGTCAGTCGTAATCGCTTCGCAGTGATGCAGACTCATGAAGACCAAGACCAAGACACGCAGTAGCATCGGTCGGTCTAGACCGGTATGAAGATGTGGAAGGTCCTGAGTTTATGTGAAATTGGGATGAACTGTGACGAATTGGAGTAGCGGAATGACGAATGTGATGATTATTTTTCGTGATGGAGGTGGAACTGTTTACGATAACGTGTTCGGTGCAACTATGGAGAGAGTGGTAAAATTAGTTCAAGTGATTTGACGATCGGACATATGAAAAAGAAATAATGACATGTATTTCGAGTTATCTGGTCGACTACCTGCGACTTCACTTGCTATCGCCCCACAGACGGCCGATGACCATCGACGGATGATTTTCCACTTGATCCTGATACTGGTTACGCCAGGGGTCCTTCCGGTCAAGCTGGACCAAAGCATCCTTGAGGTCCGCGACCGGCTCAGCGCAATCAAGATCGGGGTACCATATGCCGTCGTCGGCCAGCAGTCTGGTCTTCTCAACGCGATTCCTCGGCATGTGGAGGAACACCGGGTACAATAACACGTCGACGTCACACTCGCGGGCTCGCATCCCGTCCAAAATGTACTGGCTCAGGGATTGCCAAGCCTCGCCCGCCCGAATTCGACGTCGCTTGCGCTTGCTCTGGAACGTCGCCAGGCCCGGATCTTGTTCCCCCCTAGTCGGGGGGAAGCACAAAGTAGTGGTACGCTTCCCAAATTGCTTGGCCTTGGATCTTGTTGAAATTCTTCACCCGGCCTAGCAAAGTGCCGATCCACGGAGTCAAGTGGAACACAAGTCCTATCTTGGGGTGTTCGAAATTTTTCCATGGTTCATCGCCGTATAGGCGGGAGATCTGCGCCGACGTAATAAAGTCCTCTCTCCATGCAGACGCGGCAGGGGTTTTCTTTGCCGTTGAAAGAGCCAGAGGTCCGGGCGGGAGAAAGACCGGGCCAGAAGCTGCTTGGTCAGGGTAGACCGGCGCAAACAGCCGATTTGCCCCGACGACCACGACAAGGTGATTTCAAACGTCCGCGGCGGAAGGGAGCTGGTGTCAACTGCCATGTTCTTCAGTAGAGCGTACTTGTGAAGCTTGGATGTCCCGGGGAGAACCGAGGGCGCCGGCTTCGCTGGTGCCGACACTGGTGTGGATTCACTTGGCAAACCGGTCTTCTGTTCTGACCCCAATGTCGACGCCACTTGGATGAAACTTTCACGCAAATTCGTTCGTGACTTGGACTGGATGGGGATCATGAACTCGGAATCGCCGGACCCTTCGCTGGAGTCCTCCTCGGACGAGACCCCTGTGTGCTTGGTGCAAGTTGCAGTACGGCGCGAGGGCGCTCGACCTTCCGAGGGGCTGTAGATCTCGCCCGTGTCCGAGTCCGAGTCCATAAGAAGCGCCTGTGTCTTGGCTCGCTTATGAGGCACTGTACGCTTTCCCTAGAGTCTGGGTTCGCGCGCAGTGCCCCGCGCCCTCGAGCTACCCGGCGCGTCCGCGCGCTTCTTTGATTTGTGTGCAATTTCGGGCTGCTGAATATCAGTCAATGAACGGTGTCGGTCTTGGTCCTGCTGCAAGCGGTCTTGGTCTTGCTCCGAGGCGACTAAGGTTGCCGACGCAGACCAATCTATGCTGGAGGAAGCAGTCGAACACGATGCAGCAAGTTCATCAAGCGCTGGCGGCACTGGTATAGTGCCACCTGACGACGACCCTACTCTAGCGTCCAAGCGTCTGACTTGTCTTGATAAGACCGGACCTTCCCGGTCTGGTCTTGAATGGAAATTTGAAGCTCGGCAATGCGTCGCGCGAATTCCTCGCCTTGCATGCGCAGTGAGGTCGCGTCAAACCATCCGTCCAGTTGCTGCCGGCGAACAAGTGCAAGTTGATCCCGGAGATGGGACTGATAAGCCTCCAGACGGGACAGATCATGACGTGCACTTACAAGCTCCTCTAGAATTGGTCGGAGCTGGTCAACATGATCGTCGGAATGTCTATCAGCATCAAGCAAGGCACCTATTGCATTGACGACGCTGGGGGGGATGAGAGCCGAAGACAAACGAGGTTCAAGACAAGTACAAGACGAAGACCAAAGATGAGCACCTCGTGTTGCCTGGTGGGCCACCTGGGTCCTGAGACGCATGTTTTCTGCAAGCATGTCCTGAATCCGCGTGTCGGCTTCAGTCTGACACCCTTCCGATGTTTGAAGTGCAGGAGAGTTACATGGGCTTCCAGACCGAGCCGACCGGACAGGTGAAGCAATGTGGAGCGACTCGGCAAATAGAGTTTCTACAAGAACAATCGTCAAGAGGAATCATAAGAGGATCAAGTGCAGTAAAGTAAGTACCTGGCGCAGGTGGCGAAGATGGCTGGTCCATGGTGAAGCCGTGTGGGTGACCAAGGTCCAGTTGGTCGAGTGATGGGTGAGTCAGACCGTTATCGTTGTGCGACACGGTCGGACTCAGGGGCGGCTGTGGTGAAGTGTACCACAAATTTGGTCACTTTTGGTCAAGGCAGTTGGTCGAGTTTCCGATTGGTCTAAACAAGGGGGCTCTTTATCCTATCAGATTCAAGGAGTATCAAGAACGCCGGTCTTGGGTGAGTCACCTGACATTGGGTATTTGACATAATTTTGTGTGGGTACATTAGGGACCATAGGGAGGTAGTATTATTGGTTAGTTGTGTTTTTTTTCAAGTAAGAGTCTTTTGGTTACGAATTTTTCCAGGTAAAGGTTTTTGGTCTAGGAATAAGTGGCAAAAACCTCTTCTGGTCTTGGTCTACACCGCAGCAAGGGGTCGCCGTTTTCTTTTTACGTACACTAGTCGTCTCCGCCCGCCGCGGAGTGTTTGGGGGCAGAGGGTTGAATTATCCCCTCTCGCCTATTATACCCGGTCTGGACGCGCCGCACGCGCACTTTGGCCACCGGAAGTCCCTCGACGGGAGTACGATTTGGCGATCTCGACACTTTAAGTCAGGTACGTTTGGAACGTGCTATTCACTGGATTGGTATTTACGTGGAGATATCTTTTGTGGAGTTTTACGGGCATATTGGGTCTTCACGTGGACATATTGGCTCATTGTAACATTGGTTGGAGTTTAGATCGGTTTTCGTCTTCTCTCATATTGGTCAGGGGCTAGACCGGTTGATTGGTCTACCCTCTATTATTTCGTATTGGTCAGGTCTAGATCGTTTGGACGATCGACCTATTGTAATTTATCTTTTGGAAGTGTTTCTGGTCTGTACGTACCTGGGGTGAAGAGTTCTGCCCTAGGTACACCTAGCCAGCACGGTCTCCGATATTAAAGACAGAATCAGATCGATCTGCGATCCCGATCCACCGAGTGTGTAACTAGCCCATTCCATCGGGTACACAAGGTGAGACGAACTTAAGTGAATCGGACCAAGTGTCTTTGGATGATGACCGGTCGTCTGCCAGCAGCGGACGATCGGACCAGATTTTGAATGGAGGTCCGCGGGGTACCCCCCCCGTAAGTTGGAGGGCTGGGCACGATGGTGGTGGTCAGGTTGTCGATACAAATGTATTCTATTTCGAACTTGACTCCACCACACGAATACACCGTTGATTTTCAAGATGAACAATCAAGCAGCGATAAAACAATTGGAAGATGAAGCGAGCGCTGCAAGCTCCAAACACGTGGACATCAAGGTAAAAATTTTGAAGGACTTTACAAGGAAGGACATCGTATCTTCCAGACACGTGCCAAGTGAAGAAATGTTGGACGATCTACTGACCAAGGATGTATCCGGTGCGTGAAAGCACGGTGAGGTTAGCGCACAGAGGAAGACTTTCCTTTAAGCGGCGTTCGCCGCTACTTAGCCGATACGCCCTTGTATAAGGGCTTAGCAAGAGATCACTCTCTTGCTAGGGGCCAAGATTCCCGGGGTGGTTTACAGTTAGCTTTCGCTTACGCCTTGTAACAAGGCTTCCCTTATAAATGGAGGTAGCGTAAGGGAGAACTCCCTTAGGCTACAATATTCACTGCGCGCGCGACCGGACGTGGTCGCGCGCCTGGCAGTCTTAAGTATTTTTGTAAACTGAATATATTTAATATGTAATTAGCCTAAATTAATTTAAACTAATATAAACTATATGTAATACTAAGTAGAATATTCCTAATTCGTACCTGGCTGAAATGTAGTGTACACTACCTGTCTACTAACACGTGGCAGGCTGCCACGCCTTCACAAAGGGATCCTGCCATGATTGGTTAAAACAACCAATAAGTCCGAACCTTTCGGACTGTTCAATATCTGACCTTAACCGTGGTGCACATACGTACACTAATGTAACCACATGTAACCCGGTTACATCCTCCCCCATCAAGACTATTGCCATGCAATAACCGATTTTTAGTTGGAGAACTCCAGCTGCCAGAACTTCTGGCCTACAATGAACACCTTCAGTGGTGTTGGTGATTCTCGCCCGGGAAGAGGAGCAAGTCCTCTACTCGGGGGATGATGACTAAAAGGACGAGGTCCTTGGGGATAGTTCCCCAAAGGACGACCGCTCCGACAACGCCGAACGGCGATGTGGGAAGCCAAATCCTTTCCTCACTCGTGGGGAAAATGTGCTTCTTCGAGCGCAACTACTCTCAACTGCGGATGATACATCCGGATCGCCGAATGCGATCATCACCAATAATCTGGACGCAGCTCAAGAAGCCGCACTTGCCTTATAGGCACTAGTGGCAGCGTTGCGCGCCTCTAACCGCCCGCCCCAGGCGGCCTATCACTTTGACGGTCCTCGTGACCCTAAAAATTGAGCTAAAAATGAGGTAAAGAAGGGTTTAGCCTTCTATACCCCTGGCCCTGCGGCTGAACAGCCGTATCAACACGAATACCGGAAACAACTCCGGGAAAAACTGCTCACGCAGAAGTAGTTCACTGGCGTCTCATACCGAGAGCGCCATAGCAGGCAGGCACAGGGTGCCCCTGTTGAGTACCTCCGCGAGGTTCCTATTGTTCTCTTTCCAGGAGAAAATGCCGAAGAGGCAGAACAGAAATTCCGCGCTTGGGCGGAAGAGGAGAAACTCCTCCGTAGCTATACTCAGCTATACAACAGCTATTTCTCCCGTGACGTTCGGGTGGAAAGGTCGTTGCGCTTGGCGTTTGCAAGAGCCAAGGCGATGGGGCTATTACGTGCCCCTTGTTGCACGCGCTATACCAGCGCCCCTGCCCCCACCATGGTGCCAGAGAATAGTGCTATCTCCGCATCTGTCTCCGGCGAACTCCCAACTAGTGGGAGTGAAGGGGCTTCTCTCGCCCCTTCGGTCGTCGACCCGCAGCGGGAATCTCCCGCTCGAAAGCGTCGACGACGTCTCGTACCACGAATTCTGTGAGTGTGGATAACCCTTCCACTTCACCAGATGTTGGGTTTGACCCCAATGATGGCGTCGCGCCATCAGACGCCCCACATGGTAATGTGGAGTACCCCTGTATCGATAAGAACTTATCGATGTGCTTTCGCACAGATACAGGGCTGACATCGTGGAATCCTACCCCCTCAAGCCCTGGTACACACACATGTGGCGTCAACGGAACCCACGGATTGACTAATACGTTTACGTAAAACGGGGTAAGCCCCGTAGATGCATGCACCGAATTGTTTATGGCAAATTCGGCCATAGGATGCATCTCACTCCAACTCTTTGGAGAATTCGGACATAAAATCCGTAAAATATATTCTACAACGCGATTAACGCGTTCCGTTTGTCCGTCCGTCTGCGGATGATCTGCAGTGGACATGAGGAGCTTTTGCGCAGCACCTTAAACTGCGCCCCCCCAGAACTGTCCCTTAAAACGGGGATCCCGATCCGATACCATGGAATCGGTTAGACCATGCTGTCGAAAGACACGGTCTAGGAACACTTTCGCTGTTCCTTGTCCATCAATCGACTTTGGTACCGCCGCTAGGTGAGCCATCCAGCTCAAACGGTCTACAAAGACCAATATGCCGGTGTTCCCGGCCTTATACTTCGGAAAACCGAAGATAAAATCCGAATGGATTTTCAACACGCCGTTGGAACGGCAACTCCGCCAAAGACTCACCTTCATATTTATAGAAGAACTTGGCCCACACGAACAATTTGCAATTCCCAATTGTATGCGATAGGTTGACTTGGTCCTCACGAACAGTTGGCAATTTCCAACTGTTTCCATAGCAGCTGAATCTGAAGAGAATTTGACCTTCTAGCACGACTCACAAGTGCGAATATACGCACCGACCCACTTGTACATTTGGGTCACCAATACAAAGCGTTTAAAGCGCCGTAGGTCTTACCCCGACCTAAATGACCCCCGGTAGGGGCGTCATGTGCCTCAAAGAGGACTTTATATTTCAGTTCCTCATCATGAGGAACAACCACCCGCGGAGTGTCCTCCGCGCCCGTGCTATAATGTAGCAAACCGTCACAGTATCTGTAACGGTGTAAACGAGCTTTAGATCGAATTGACAGGGTTGGCTCAGACGAGCCAAGTCCCTTTCCACCCAACGCGCTGATAAGTGCCGTACACTGTGGGTCTTTCTCATACGCTTGGCGTATGAGATCCACCACAGACGAGGTGAAGAATGTCGCGTGAGCGAGATCTTAATCGGGACGACGCGACAACGCGTCTCCAAGCACGTTCTGCTTGCCAGGTTTATACTTAACCTCAAAGTTGTATTCCGCAAAGAAGGAGAGCCAACGGGCCATCCGTTGCGATAGATGAGGCGACTTTGTCGCTGTCCGTAAGGACGCGTGGTCAGTATAAACCACGAACGGCTTTGAGCCGAGTAGGTGAGCCCTAAACTTGACAAGGGCATACTTCATTGCAAGTAGCTCCTTGTCATGAACGGGATAATCCCGTTCCGCAGCTTTAAGCTGCCTCGACTCAAACGCAATCACGCGTTCTCGTCCCGCGTAGTCTGCTTGTAACAAAGCACATCCGATTGCGAAATCGGAGGCGTCGCAGACGACGCTAAAAGGTTTCCCAGAGTCTGGGAGAGCAAGAACGGGAGCTTTTAACAAGCTCCCCTTAACCGCTTCAAAAGCGTTTTGGTGTTCAGTTTTCCAACACCAATCAACATCCTTCTAAAGAAGGTCGGTCAATGGCTTCGCCATTTCAGCGTAGTTCTCGCTGTACTTGTGGAGATAGCTGGCTAATCCAAGCCACTTCCGTAAATCTCTAAGATTTACAGGCGAAGGACACTCCACATGGCTTTCACCTTCGCGGGATCCACCCGCACTCCATCCTTACCGATGAAGCATCCGAGGAAAGGAATTTACTCAGCACCAAATATACATTTGGATGCGTTTGCATACAACTTATACTCTCGCATACATTCAAAAACCGCTCGAAGATGTATTAGGTGCGTCTGAACATCAGACGAGTCGCCTTCCGCACGACTATGAACGAATATATCGTCGAAGTACGTCTGAGCGTACTTTCTATGAGGGCGGAAGAGTTTAGTCACCAAGCGATTAAAAGTCGCTGGTGCATTTGAAATCCCCTGTGGCATAACAAGCCACTCCCACAGCATGCCACTAGGCGTACTGACCGCTGTAAGCGGAATATCGGACGCTCGCATGAGCACCTGATAATACCCGTCCACCCGATCTATGGCACTGTATACAGTACAGCCCGCCATATTGTTCTGGAGGACATCCTTCCGAGGAATCAGAGTCTGCATGGGTACAGTAGCTGCATTCAGCTTGTTGTACGCATGCACAATGCACCACTTTCCGTTCGGTTTCCGAACACAAAAAGGGGGGATTAATGGGGAGACTTACTCTCCCGTACCATCCCTTCCTCTTCTTTCCCCTTGAAGAATTCGTCGATGACGTCGCATTGCTTCTTGGGGAGAGGCCACTGCCTAGTGACGCAGTATTTGGTTCCAGGAACCAAATAAATTTCATGTCGGACTCCCCGATCCGGTGGTAACCCCATCGGCGGGTTCTCACTAATGACATCTCCGAATTCCTTTAACAAGGAATGGTAAGGGTCCTCAGGATCCGCAAGGATCTTGCGGCCGCTTCGGGCATTCAATGCCTGTTTTGTTTTCACCAAAACTGACTCGTCCATGGTGGATGAAGAGTTCAACTCCTCTTCCCGACGCAACACGACGACCTCGTCGATTTCACCTGCTCTCAAAGCAGTTCCAAACTCGTTGAAGGACATCTCCTCCAAGACAGCAGTTCGCCTACCCAGGAAACTGTTCAAGGCTTACGCCTTCTGTGACAACACCAGTCACACTATTCAGCATCAGATAGGACTGCTGACTACTGTCCTCGGTACTCATACCGAGACCCAGATGGGGGGAGTCAATTTCCCCATCTATTGGAAGCGCATTGCGCCTATCCACAGAGGTCTCTACCTCTACCACCGGTGACTCGCCGGTATCACCTAATAAGGCCTGGTCGGAATCAATTCCGACGTGCGAAAGAGACGAACTACGGGTCTCTTCGCTTGGAAGCGCCTCGCACTTAACAACAGGGGTCTCTACCCCTACCACTGGAGTCTCAACTTGCTCGCCGAACACGGCGTGGTCGGAATCAATTCCGACCTGAAGAAGATACAAACTTCGGGTCTCTTCTCTAGGAATCGCCTCGCGCTTAACCTCAGAGGAATCCACCTCTAACACTGGCGACTCACCAGTCTCGCCTATATCGGCGCGGGGATTAATCGCCGAATCCCCCTCGTCAAGGAGCACTTCCTTGACCTCATTGGGATTGATCATCTCAGACATCCCAATCTCTGGCATCTCACGCCAGAATCGCTTTTGCTATCGAGCAAAGGTGGGTTCATGACTCGCCAATGCTTCACCCGATCGCAGGTGCGTTGAGCCAATGGACTTAGACTTCCAGTCTATCCATGGATCGTGGCGTTCCAGACACTCCATGCCCAGAATGAGTCTAAATCCAGGACTAGGCAACGTTCTGAGCTATCGAAGTCTTCAAACGTCAGCTTAAGGTCAATCGAGACCTTGGGTACGGAAACCTATACGCCCGTCGCAAGACGGACCGTGACAACGTCACGAGAACGTGCCTCTGGGCCTCGGCATACAGCCTACTCTTCTCCACAGGAGCACGTCTGACATAATTGTCAGACCTCCAGAGTCTATCAAGACTCTCCAAGGCTTATCAAAGCCTTTCACGTCCGCAAGAAGGACGACCAGCAAACCTGGCTGGTACACCAATTAGTTGCTAGAAAGCAGCGTTTCCCTCGGGGCTTTGTGCTATCGACCCCTACCCTGAAGTTTAACAGCACTGAGGGATCCCCCCTCCCAGTAGGTGCGGGCGCCCTACTGGGAGCCGTCGTTTCCCGACGGCTTGGGGGAGAGCCTTTTTGCCGCCCTCGGCCCCTTCCAGCGACTATCTCGCTGGGGATTTTGTGGACATCTGTTCCGCAGATGATCCACGCTTCCACACAGGAAGCACCTTAGCGGCCCACGCCGCTGCAACATAGCTAAGAGCTCCGCCTCGAAGCTCTGCGAAAAATAGTCAGAGTGACTCTTAGCGGAAGGTTCCCCTCCATTTCGACCTGACTCAGGTCCATCGGTTCAGGACCCACCTTAGAGGAACGAAAGTTCCTCTAGGCGTTAAACGCCATCTTAAACGCTTCCCCCAAAGATTGGGGTCGGCATCGGAAAGCTCCGACCGTTCTGGACCTTCTCTCAGGCCTCTCATGAACACTGGAATGGACACATCTTCCCCGTACGCTTTCGCGTACATCCCTGCCAACAGGGTCTTAAGTTCTTGGATGTACGTTTCCAAGTCCCTAGTGCCCTGACGGCACCTTAGGAACGCCAGATGATTCTGGAAAACCAGATCAGGCGTTTCATACATGTCCATAAGCTTTTGCTTAAGGACTTCCCAGTTCGGGAACACTTCCGTGACCTAATCTGGACACGAAAACGCCCATGTACGGGCTCTGCCCGTAAGATGGGTAAATGAAAGTCCCACTTGCAAGTGATCCTCGATCACGTTCGCGGTGGCGAATGCGTTTTCAACCTCTCGAATCCACACATAAAGGTTTTCGCCTTTCTTGCCGGTGAATTCCTTAATCTTAAAGGACATCGGTGGGCCCACCCCCGTAGACGCGGGATAACTCCCGCGAACACTCGCCTCATGGGCGATAAGGGCATTCACCCTTTCACGCACGGCGTCGAGTCCCTGATCCACTAGATGGCGCATGCCATCCTCACCCAATATGGGTAACGGCCTTTTAAAGGCTTCCTGTTGGACGGGGGTTTGCTTACCCCAATCTTCCTGATCCATCCCTTGCAGAGGATGTTGATCACCAACACAGGTGTTGGATTGACTACGAGTGCTACCAGATGTAGCCGGTGCGTAAAAGCACGGTGCGGCTAGCGCACAGAGGAAGACTTTCCTTTAAGCGGTGTTCGCCGCTACTTAGCCGATACGCCCTTGTATAAGGGCTTAGCAAAAGATCACTCTCTTGCTCGGGTCCAAGATTCCCCGGGTGGTTTACAGTTAGCTTTCGCTAACGCCTTGTAACAAGGCTTCCCTTATAAAGGGAGGTAGCGTAAAGGAGAACTCCCTTAGGCTATAATACTCGCTGCGCGCGCGACCACGCCCGGTCGCGCGCCTAGCAGTCTTAATTATTTTTGTTGACTGATTTATATTTAGAGAAATTACACAGAATGGGTCGGTTTTTCACGGAAATTCACAGAATGGGTCGGTTTTCTATTTTCTATATAATAACATCCACATATATAAAGAAAGAATTGAAACACAAAGAATTGATCTCGCTCCGGCGAGGACCGGGGCACGGGACCAGGAGCATGGCGACGGCGCCACAGCCTCCACTGGGTCTTGAATCTCACGAATTTGACCAACCGAAAGGTGAACAACTCACTTTTATTCCTCTTGCCATGTCCCAAGATTCTGGCTCAAGAATGATGATAATAGAGGGTACGAGATATGCATTATGGTCGTGGCTATGGGTGCTGTTATAGGTTGACTTACTTTTTGTGCATGTTGCAGCATCGTGCCGAACGCGTGCGAGGTCGTGGTTGTGTCGCTTGATAGAGAAAATATTCTGGATGCTATAACCCGGGCGCTAACGACCATGAAAGGAAATATTTTAGACGCAGACGTAATGACAACAGTGGATGGGACACTGTTGGATCGCTTTGTAGTTAAGGGATCATTTATGAGTGACGAGCGGCAGGAAGAGCTGCGTACGCAAGGTTAAAAGAATCAAATGAACTAACCAGATGGATACTACTCTTGATAGAGAGAGAAGACCCGGATTACGTGGCTATTCACAATGGGTATAGATTTGATGTCGGGAGAATATGCAGTGCAGCAAGCGAGTTTGACGAGAGAAAGTTTACTTAGGGGAATCTAGGCAGAAAAGGAAGAGGCATGGACTTACTCATTGATGGTTATACTATGATTGACACTTATTGGTTTGTAGATGAGGTTCACAGGAGCGATTATGAAAGTCTTGGTGTCGACGCTAATGTTCGTTCTCGCTCAGTTTTCATCCTTTTTGGGAAAATAGGAAAAAACAGGTTGAAGCTGGCAGTAACAGTAAAGCCGACCCATTCTGTGAATATCATAGAAACCCGACCCATTCTGTGCATTTCCGTGAAAAAACGACCCATTCTGTGTATTTTCTCTTATATTTAATATATGTAATTAGCCTAAATTAATTAAACTAATGTAAACTATATGTAATACTAAGTAGAGCTTATTCAAGTCGTACCTAGCTGAAATGTAGTGTACACCACCTGTGTACTAACACGTGGCAGGCTGCCACGCCTTCACAAAGGGTTCCTTCCCTTGTTGGTTAAAACAACCATAATTCCGAACCTTTCGGACTGGTCAATATCTGACCTTAACCGTGGTGTACTTACGTACACTAATGTAACCACATGTAACCCGGTTACAAAGGACCTAAGTGCGCCGAGGATTCAAGTGTTGCGTGCAGGTCTGGGTTGCAGTGACGATGGTACAGCCTACGGTCTTCCAGGAGGAGTGTTACAAGAGTGTGTAGCCACTTTGGACTTTGCACTCTTCCAGTATGATGGAATCCCATTGGCTATTGGGATGGCATACATTTTTGCATACATTGACGATTACAGTTTTAAGTCGCATTAGGTATCGGATAGCCACTTAAGTAACTTTAAATAATACACTTTCCATTTTGCATACAAGTAAGCACTACTTTACTGAAATCTCCGCAGCAGCCGAACGGCACATACAAGCTTTCCTCTCCTGCTGATCCTCCTCTGCTGAAACTTTGCAGCAAGGCGGTTTAAGATCGCAGGAAGTGTTTAATAACTTCTTTTTTTTTTAACATGATCAGCGTAGGGAGGGGCGCACGGGAAACAAGTAAGTGTTCTCTGAGCTTTATAGTAAAAAAAATACTAATTATAAAAGCGTACTTAAGAACCTAGCCTAAAATCTACTTATATAATAACAGAATTCATGTCGTCGATGCACGCTCCCGCACCTAAGCGAATATCTTGATCTAAGTATAAATTTCAATTAAGTACGCGATCCCGTACCTAGCCGAAATTCAACTGTACGCACGTCATGACACTATGACATGCCATTATAAAAAAACATAAAATACAATTTTGGCTTCAAAAATCGCACTAATCCGTGGTAGTACAATTGACATGAAGATCAGTGTTAAAGCGTAAATAATTGTTTAGAAATGGCGCTTTTTACATCTATTTAAAAGTTTTCCTCCCTGTGACGTTCCCGGTCACGTAGTTGCTTCTATGACTTTACCTTATACAATAGAACCTGTCTAAACAAATATTCTCGGGACCGGGTCAAACGTATTATTTTACGGATGTTATTAAATTGTAGAGATGCGCAGTGGAACGCAGTACTGTACTTATGATCAGGGGATGTGAAATGTAACCCTCAACTAACCACCACTAAACAAAGAACCAACAAAACCTCACAAAACCCGCAACATCCGACCACACCAACCACAGTTTGACAGCAGAACCCAAAGATGCCAAGGGCTGGAGCACAGCACACAACCATGCCGGACAAGGTCCGCATTGCCTTGTGTGAGCACAAGCAGAAGAACACTTCGCTCACGCAGAAAGAGCTGATTGCTTGGGTGGAGACCAATCACAACCTCAAAATCAGCCAAGAAACGGTCTCCAACACGCTCAAACGTTCGGGCGAGATCCTCCAAAAGGCGTCCAACATCAATCTTGAGCAGAAGCGGCAAAAGACCGTAAAGTATCCTGAGATGGAGAAGGCGCTTTTTGAGTGGTTCACGGCTCATGAGGAGCAGGTGAACATGAGCGGCGATCTTCTGAAAGAAAGCGCTAGCAAGATCCTTGATCGTCTTTACCCAGGTCACGAGAAATTCGAGTTCTTAAACGGCTGGCTTGAATCATTCAAGACACGTCACAGCATTCGGTACGTCCGTCGCTTTGGCGAGAGTGGTTCCGTCAACAAACAACTCATCGAGGATGAGCGCCCAAAGATACGTGAGGTGCTCGACAAGTATGCACTCAGTGACATCTACAACATGGATGAGACGGGCCTGTTCCACAGGATGCAGGTTTGTTAAAGATTGTCATTAAATTCAATTGTGATAAAATTGCTCTAAGCATGTCACGTTTCGGGCATATCACTCGCTTGCAACCAAGCAGCTTGAAGGGCGCAAGCAGCACAAGGAACGGCTGACTCTTGCCGTTTGCTGCAATGCCGATGGTTCAGACAAGCTTCCCCTTTGGATCATTGGGAAGTCAAGGAGCCCACGCTGCTTCAAGAACATCAATATGAACAATCTCGGTTGCGCGTACCGCAACAATGTAAAGGCTTGGATGACGCAAATTATTTTTCTTGAGTGGATCAAATCGTTTGATCTTCGAATGGATGACAGAAAAATTATTTTGATTCTTGACAATTGCGGTGCACATGTTCCTCTTGAGTACATTCCGGCCCGCATTCATCTCCGGAACACTACTGTGTTCTACCTGCCACCCAACACCACATCAAAGCTACAGCCCTGCGATTCTGGGATTATCCGGAACCTCAAGGCCTACTACCGCCGCGCTTTCAACCGCCTTCTCCTGCAGCGTGTGGAGGACAAACATCCTGAGCCTGAGAAGATCGACATTCTTGAGGCAATCAGGATTGCTGTCCCCGCGTGGAAGAACGAGGTGAAGGCAGAGACCATTGCAAACTGTCCGCCACTGCCATATTCGCATCACGGCACCGGAGGATCAGCAGCCAGTTTTGGTAGAGGAGGAGCTTCTCGACCAGAAGGTTGTGGCCGAGCTGGAGTCACAGATTCGCCGCTTCCGCTACGCCAATCCCAAGGATGTGCGTAACTTCCTCAACTACAGCGAGGAGGATGTTGTCACCTACGCACCTACCTTGGACGAGGTGATTCAGGATCACTTGGTGCCGGAACCCGTGGAAGAATAGGACGATGACGATGAAAGCCAAGAGGTCGCCATTGTTCCGGTATCCGAGGCACAGGCAATGATACGTTCACTGGAAACATTCTGGCTGCAAGGCTGCAGCCAAAAAGACCATCCAGATGAAGCAGAAGGGCATGACTTTTTTGAGCGTGTTTGGATAGCGACATATAGGGCCAGGTATATAGGATATTTTTTTACATAAGTTGTGGGACTGAGAAAATTTATCAAATATCACATTACGGAGGTTTATTAATTCCAATATGGGGACGAGCTCGGGACCGCAAGAAATATTTGTTTGCGGAGGTTATTAGTTTAGCCAGTATTAATTTAGACAGGGTATACAGTTCACGGGCTCCGGTCGGTGCCCCGCGTCTCCCGGCGCTGTCGTTTTTTAACGCTTCCTTAAGTTGAGTGACTTGTTTCTTAAGTGGGTAAAGGACCGCACATTTCCAATAAACCTTTATCTATTTTTTATATGTAAAATCATAACCCATTTTTAAAAAAAACTGATTTATAAATTCAGAATAAACTTTATCAAAACAAAGTGAAAATTTCTTTTTTTATTGGAAATATTCCTTGTATTTTAATTTGTTTAATTTTTTTTAATTCACCGCTTCCCCCGGGGCTTTGTGCTGTCGTCCCCTACCCTGGGGCTTAACAGCACTGAGGGATCCCCCAGTAGGGCGCCCCGCACCTACTCGGTACGGGGCGCCCTACTGGTGGACACCTCAATCCGACCGTGGTTGAGTGGTTCACTACTCACTGCGGGACCGGAAGGTCCCGGGTTCGATCCCGGGCAAAACCAAGTTGGTTTCAGAAAGTATAATGTGACGAAATCACTCGTCGGTACGACGGGGTAAAGTGGTCGCACGCCGTTACTGCTTTCAGTAACGGCGTGCGACCACATTAGTATAATGTATAGTATATGTTTTCGCTACCCTAACCCTGGAAATACATGGGGGCAAGTTTGTAGACGGACAGACGGTTTTTATGGCCTGCCCCGTCGATACGACGGGTCCCATCCACACAAAATGAAAAGACGCAATGAATCGAAATTCACCCAGTGAAAAAATAAAGTCTTTTTTTTGTTTCAAACGTAGATATACAGTAGTTTCACTTAAATTTCAATGAAATAGTTCGTCGGAACGACAGTACCACCCCTACAAGATCCTGCTACGATGGAAACGGATGGCACTAGTAACAGACCTGCTGACAATGGAACAACAGCTGAACAGCAAAAGGCAACCATTGAGGTCGCAGATAAAAAACAACACCCACCTTCATGGGTGGATTAAAGAAGGCGACAATCGGTGCGGCGGCGGCTCCTGTTGCGGTACGTTTTTGAATCTTAACTCTTAGTAAGATCGAACTCTTTTATTTCAGGCAATCGCACGTTGGTACAACGGGGTACTATGCTAGTTCCTAATAAAAGCAGATATACATTAAAATTTCAAAGCAGCCAAAATTGCATAAGTGACCACTCTGGTCGCGCTTCACTTGAAGTTTGTATAGTCTCATGGCAGACTATACAAATCACTTGAAACTTCAGCACAACTCGAGCGTGTTTGCGTCGCTGTGGATCCGGCGGGAGAGATGGAGCCGATAACTTCTCAGCTTGCGCTCTGCACAGCCATGGTATTGCGCTTGAGAATGGGAGACGAGAGGCCCCCAGCTTTTCATGAAAAACTGAACGTCGTGAGGAGTGATGGACCCGTTTTATTTAGATTTTATCCAAACCTAATTTTTGTTTTCAAGGTTTTAACCACCAGAAATTTGTTCTCACTGATGAATTCGCCGTAACTAATCAATGTGCGAACACGTCCATAGATCATCACCGAGGAAATGTACCATTTCAATCGCTACGCCCTTGTTTATGTTTTGGCTACATCACAGATACAAGTCGTCAGCTGCAGTTTCTCCAGACAAACAAACAAACTATTCAACTACGAACATGTCTTCAGTGGACAGCGTAAGGATGCCAATAGCCATGGCATGCTCTTTGCCTTCCGCCATGATAGCCTGCGTACAATAAAACGATAACTACTAATATTCGAGTCTCCAATAAATTATACGAATGTACGTACAACCGGAGTACCAGCCTCCAAAGTCTCGGGCATGTCACCACCCGCCGAGGTAAGACCAGGACACATGACGTTTGCACCCGAAAGCACAAACGGGATCGCTCCCTTGTCTGCGCGCACCTGCTTCATCATGTGTGGCACTACAAAGCCTATTAGTTTACATCTATCTTTAACACCTCGTAGCGTTCGCAGTAAAGAAACCTTTATGTAACAACTTTAGCGTAGGCATAAAGGGTCCATCACGCTGGTTGAAAAAAATGGGTTCGCCTTCACGTAACACAATCTGAATATGGTTTTGGCTATCGCATGAAACATATCGGATTTAATCCACTCAAACAGTATGCGAAAAATGACATACCACTTGGCCACTACCATTGGCGCTTTCTTGGGCATAAGCATCTCGATGTAGGGTTCCACGTCCGGATACTGCTCCACAATCTTCGAGCGTATGCTACGCTGCTGCGATGATTTGACTTTGCTGCTGGTGCTTACGTGCTCCTCGACGCTAAAACGCTTGAACATTATCGGGTAAAGTAGTTTGTTGCTACACCTTTTATCGACGATATTACGTAATATATTTTATAATGCTAGTATTTAAAACTATCCATGATGTATTATTACTACTTGGAATTAATTAACTTAATCCAATGCTGATTCATTGACGAGAGCTTCCATCAATTGTTGAGTAACATTGGTAAGATGTTGATGAGATCTTGCGAGTCTATGGAGCAGCTGGGATCGTTTGTCCAGCGCGTGCATAATTTTATTTTGTCGTGGGAACTCTTCTTTCCCTTCTTTAAAGGTAGCACAGGGTACCGCAGCCTCTGGTCGAGTTGAAGAAACGGACTGAAGAGATATTAGGGCTCGTTCAAATGATGACTGAGGTCTTGAAAACGTAATATCATGTGCAGCTTCAAGTGAAGCATTGGGTGAAGTCGAGGATGATTCGGGAGACGATGATGCCGGTGCTTGAGCTGGCGAAACTGGATCAGATGGTGGTGGCATCAACTCCACTTTTGCCTGTACCGTTGTCATGTTTCTTGTAAGCAAGATGTCAGCGTTCACTGCCTTTGCCTCTTCCATAAGTGTAGCCTTGTTATAATTGCTATGCGGTGATGGTGGATGTAGCTCTGGCTGCTGCTGAGGTACACCATTACTCGTACAGAAACACTCGATCATCATCAAGTGCAACTTGCTCGTGCTGCTCGTGCTGCCATCCTGCCACTGCTGCCCCAGCTTAATGAGCTGATTACTGCACATTACAGCGTCCACGTCGAGCCCCCCCTCGCTCTTAGTATTGAGTATCGATGCCACAACACCCCAAGCCTCATGCACATCCGCCACCGTTTGCGCGTCGTCAAACAGGCGTTGCAACTGTTGAAAACGGAGCCGTAGTAGCTCTTGACTTGCTTCCGTGCTCCAATCTGTCTCCACTCGGATGCGCTTCGCATCCAAGCGATGGATAGTTTTCTTCTCCGTCTTCATAATTAATACCCAATCGAGTTATTAGTAGTATACTACGTAGTAGTACAGCATCGATTGAAGTTGCAGTGTACCCATGTTGAAAGTTTAAGGGGCAAATCGTGTGCCCCACGATCGCCGATGATCCAGGCGACTCTGAGACTCTGACGAAGTCGACTCGGACAACGAGTCAAGATGCCGATGTCCGCTATGCTGATGAAATTCATTACGAAGAAAGTGAAGGAGAAGAAAAAGAAGAAGAAGCTTTCGCCAAGGAAATTCGCTGTCGCCGCCGCTTGACACGTGCGTTTCTTATCAACACCATTCACGACGCGAGATCTTCCAACGGCTGGGCAAAATGTATGAAGGCGTCAGCGCACACGGCGACGTGTACCTTCTACACATCTTGGATGTCGATCGTTGTGCAGAGGTACGTTTTTGCCTTGTTCGTCCGGTCGCGCGCGCCTGGCGACGAGGAGCTACTGGGAGGGGCCATGTCCTCGTCCCCTGCCAGTAGCTCCTCATCGCTCGTTCGGATGGCTTCGGAAGGTTGGTCGCGCTACCATACTGAGTAGTCTGCGGCTGTGTGCAACACAAAAGTTGGCGGGAAGCACGGTGCCTTCCTTGCCGCAGCCGTTGTTCAGATCACGCTGTAGTGTGTGACACCGCATGTGCAACCTAGCCTCACTACCAGCAAGTACTATCTCGTGGGCATTTTCCGTGACGACCGTTTTTTGCTTGCACTCGGCCGCCAACTTTCGTGCACGATAAACGATTTCATTCAAAACGTACGCGAGGCAGTGCCTACATCGAATCCACACGCAAAAAAGGTTTTGAGATTGAAGATGTTACTGAGAAGTAACTTTGCTGAATAGCGCACGTACGGTTGATATACAGACGGAATTCGGCACGTGAAACTGTCACATGGAACTGAGCAGTCTAGTAGCTCATGGACAAGGACAGGTGCAGCTGAGATCGCATCAATTGTACTCTTGGCCGTAAAAAACACACAATGACGCTCCAATTCATTTGTGTCCTCATCCTTATCCGAGCAGTTCATTTCACTACCTGGCCACCATGCAAGAAGCGAACGACATAGTGAGTTTTGTTCGGGATGGCCAAGAATCACGTACACGCGATCTTGACAGATCATTCCAATATTGAGCCACTTGTTCCTCGTTCTTGATACCTATTTCATCCTTTCTCTTCCTTTTAGCACGCTCAAGAGCTCTCTACAGTCTTCGTTCTGAAATTGGTGAAACGACTGCTTGATCATGTATTCTGTGCGTCAGCATCATACTATGTTGTAGCCAAGATGGAACGAGATGAAGGGGGAGCTGTTTGGCCGAACAAAATCCCTTGGCTCCATCTCTTCACTCACCCCCTGAACGACAAGACCACGTGCACCAAGCGAACGATGACCTAGTATCCTTCGGAAATCGTTGCCATCATACTTTCGACGCTGGTAAAACACCGAGTCTTCGCCGGTGGAGAACTCAGACAGACGAGAAATGTATCTTTTGCCCCCCTCCCTACGTGGCCAAACGAGCTTGGCGCTCAGCATTCAGTTTATAGGCAAGCCACGTATCATGGGAATTTATGAAGTTGGGAATGAATTCGGCTATGTAGGTAAGGAGTAGGCCGACACGAGTTTTTTTCTCGGTAAAGTTGTAAAGTGTAAAAGCTCGAAGCTAATCTCAACAGACAAAGTTTGGGCTCACATTGGTTAACTACTAAAGCTATTCATGCTTCAGTGCGTGTTTGCGTGTCTGCTTGAATGTTTTCATCGCTTGTGACATCTTGGTGACGTGAATCAACCAATCCAGAAATCCCATGGGCATGATCGTCGCTAGGAACTCCATGACGTACAGAGTGTACGGCAACAAAACACGCCATTCGTTTCTCCGCACGGCCTTAACAGTCTGATCGGCCACGTATTCAGGTGCCAAAAACCTCCCAGATATAGGAGGTTTCACCCCTTCAAACATTCCAGTCGAGATATAGCTCGGACACACGATCGTCGTGTGGATGTTAAAGTATCCCATCTCATGAAGCTCTTGCCGAAGGCTTAGCATCAGGCTAATCGCTGCAGATTTACTTGCACAATAGTCCACCATCCTCGCGGACCCAAAAATGCCAGCGGCACTGGCCACTGACACAATATGCCCCTTGTTTCGGTTGATCATCTCTGGTAAAAACGCCTTGATGGTCCAGAAATGCGATGTGGCATTCACTGCCATCGTGCGCTCAATCATACGATCTGATGACTCGAGGATCGGGCTGCCGCCATCCACGATGCCGGCATTGTTGATCAGAATGTCCACTCGCTCATATCGTTTGATGACTTGTTTGGCAGCTGCGTAAACTTTTTCCCGTTCCGTTATGTCTACGTCGTAAAATGCTGCAGTCCCCCCTGTGAGTTCAATTTCTTGCACCAGTTTGTGACCTGATGTGGCGTCCAAGTCCCAAATGATCACCACAGCCTCCAGTGCAACGAAACGAAGAGCCAGGAGACGCCCTAAGCCCATGGCACCACCAGTAATAAGGACAACATCTCCCTGGACAGATTTCTGCGGCCAGATCCAATCGAACATGTACGGAAAGTGACGTAATGCGACTGCACGAGAATGCTACTTCGAGAATATGATTCAGCACTGCAAATTAGTAGCTCATAAAACTGATATATATGAGATGGTCCATAAAGTGGGCCGCCACAAATTATGCCACTTAAATTATTTTAGCAAAATAGGAAACCTGAACGCCATAAACTTGCATCAGTAACTACATATACTTAATCCAAAGGATTAGTGTCCAAAGCATTGCTTTTTACCTTCGACTTTCTGTAGGAAAATATATGAAGCGCAAAAACACACTTGTGTTAGATGCGCAGAGATCTTAGTACCTGGTCTGAAGGTTTTTGATCTCGGAAGATAAAGGGCCTGTGCGCGACGCGTGCCAAGCGTAGTCGTTCAGGTCGATAAGTGGCTAAAAGAGTAAAACGGAAAGTGTATTATGAAAGTTACCTAAATCAAATATAACACATACTAAAAATGTTAAACCTGAAATGTAACTTTCAGATGTACCTACCCATTTCAGCCCATGGGGTTTCACCATCTTGAAAAGACGTAAAAGATAAAATGGCTTCATGTACTTTCCAACACTTTCGAGGTGAAGTGGTCAGGAAATTTGAGTGATAGCTGTTCTACAGTTACAGCTGATCACCTCAGAGGTGATCAGGCAGTATTCGAACAAGTGTTGGATCAAGCAGGTTTGGGTAAGTTGATGTGTCAGGTGTATCTAGTGGCAAGGAGGCTCCGGTTGGATGAAATGCATTATATACCCCACCATGTAAAACCTTTAATATTTTATACAAACTCTTATATATTATTGGGGGTATTGCAAGTATTGCTGTACATTTTGTTTGCCATGTGGTATCCATCCATTTATGAGATTGCCGATATTCTTTTCAATGAAGACAAATGTATTGAATTTTTGATTGAAAGAAGGTGCCTTTTACATGAAATGGACTTGTGAAGAGTGCAATAGACAAATGAAGTACTGTCCCAAGCGCTATAGATTCAGGTGTACTACAAAGAAATGTTCCGGGTTCCGGGGGGGGAACCCGTGAAGCTTCCCCTGGATGCCGATCGGGCGACCGATCGGCATTGCAGGACGCCGAGTTCGATTTGTCTTCTGTCTCGCCTTGTGTACCCATTGGTATGGGTGGCTACACACTCTGTGGACCGTCGCTTAGTGAGGACCTTGGCAGGTACCGATATGGGTGTACCGCTTCTGGGGTACTTGAACCATAAATCAGCGAAAAGATAATCCAATGCGTCCGATATGCAAATGGAGCGGAAATCGTCACTCCAAATGCGGGTATAATTTAGCACTTGACTGCACGCAGCAGTGAGTAATCCAGCCAATACAAGTTCTGGCACTTTACTACAAAAGCAGTGCGTAATCCAGCTAATAGATTCTTGGGACTTGACTGCAGATCGCAGTGACTAACCCAACGAATATATGGG
>CM047582.1:1076329-1101450 GCA_026184515.1 Peronosclerospora sorghi
TGGGACTTGACTGCAGATCGCAGTGACTAACCCAACGAATATATGGGACTTGACTGCAGATCACAGTGAGTAACCCAACCAATATATGGGACTTGACTGCAGATCGCAGTGAGTAACCCAGCCAATACAAATAGAAGAAACACGTTCCAAACGTGGCGGGAGTTGGGGGGTGAGTGAACGTAATGGGAGCTTCCCGTCGTGGGACTTCCGGTGGAGCTCTGTCCTGGCCGAGAATTAATGAGCAAGAGGGGACCGTGTTAGCCCTCTGCTCCCAATGACTCCTGCGGAGCGGCGACTTATGCAACCCAATGTAATACGAACAATTTATTTAATATACTAATTAAAATCCAAGATGTAAACTACATGTAAACCGTGTGCCTTACCTCAAATATGTGTACAAAACACTCCAAGCACACGATTGGCCCAAAACACTCCATCCTTTTAGCCAACCCGATCGATCCGCCTTGACAACTGGTACACTGGTACAAAGTGGTCAATAATTTCCAATAGCACTTCACCACACTAACCAGCAGTAAGTGAGGCAGAGAGTATGAAACAAAGTACTCAAAGGATATACTTTTTTTACCTTTTTTTTTGGGACTTTTATGCGCGGATCAAGGCATTTAAAGTTGGACATCTTCGTACAAGACCAAAAAATAGGTATACTCAATGTTTGTGTATTTGTGTCAGACTATAATTTAGTTATAGTCAAATATATTACTTCTGCATTTTCTTTTTTTGCGACGAGACGTTTTCTCTGATCTTGATCCTTAGCGCTACGCATCCTCGCACATACAGTGTGCTAATTACCTGACTAATTAACATCGCATTAACACGAAAGGCTGTGGTTGTGACGACTGCTGGATTTGTTGGGGATATTATTGATTATTTGACTGATTCATGTGGAAGAACGTTTGACTAAGTGGGAGGTTACGTTTGGAGCGGACGCAGGGCTGGATTTGTTGTGGTGGTTATTGATTATTTGAATGATTCACGTGGAAGAACGTTTGACAATTGGAAGGTTACGTTTGGAGTGGACACAGGGCATACTAAGTTGAAGTTTACGCATTAAGTTGTAGATTATCGATTTAATTAGCATGGTAAAGCACGTGTCGATCAATACATCAGCATTATAATCAACATAGTGTTCATAAATTATTTGTTGGTCTTCTGGCTGCGTTCCCCCTCCTTCTTGTCCGCATTCTTTTCGTCCTTCTTTAGAATGGAAACCCTTCCACATGAGCTTTATTACGCATCGCCTCACGCGCTTCCTCCAGCGTGGGAACTTCTGAAGGTCCTGACGGAAGAAATCAGGAAAATCTGTGGCGACTGCAGATGTGGCGGCTGGAGGTTCTGGAGAGATCTACGGATTCTTCCTCTTCCTCATCTTCGGTGTCACTTAAGTCATCATCCGGGCACGGATTAGCCATTTCAAAATCCTTGAATGTAACGGGGTTACGTTTAGTTACGTTGGTGTATGTAAATACACAACGGTTAAGGTCAAGTATTGACCGGTCCGAAAGGTTCGGACCTATTGGCTGTTTTAGCCAATCAGGGCGGGAGCCCTTGGTGAAGGCGTGGCAGCCTGCCACGTGTTTGTACAAAGGTGGTGTACATTACATTTCCAGCTAGGTACGGATTAAGTAAGTTCTACCTAGTATTGCATATAGTTTACATTAGTTTATTAAGTTAGGCTAATTATATATTAAATAAAAAAAATCAGTTTACTATCTACACTATATCCTGCTAGGCGCTCGACCAGGAACGGTCGAACGTTCAGTGAGTGTCGTATCAGGGGAGCACCTCCCCTAGCTACTCCCTACTAAGGGAAGCCATAGAATAAGGCTTAGCGTACGATAACAGTAAACTCAGCGAATCTTGGCCCCGAGTGAGAGAGCAATCTTACACTAAGCCCTTAGATCAAGGCGTATCGCCTCTTAAGGAAAGTCTTCCTCTGTGCGCTAGCAGCACCGTGCGTTTACGCACCGGATACATCTGGTAGGACTCGTAGTCAATCCAACACCTGTGTTGGTAGACGGCATCCTCTGCAAAGGATGGACCAGGACGAGTGGGGTCAGCTAACCCCTGTCCAACAAGAAGCCTTTTAGATGCTGGTACCCATATTGGGTCAGGATGGCATGCGCCTCCTAGTGTAGCAGGGTCTTAATACCGTGCATGAGAGGGTGAACGCCCTCATCGCTCATGAGGCGCGTTTTAGCGGAAGTTATCCTGCGTCTACGGGGGTGAGCCCTCCATTATCTTTTAAGATAAAGGAATTCACCGGTGAAAAAGGTGATAACCTTTATGTGTGGCTCCGCGAGGTCGAAACGGCCTTTGCCACAGCGAATGTGATCGAGGATCACTTGCAAGTGGGACTTGCATTAACCCAGCTTACGGACAGAGCCCGTACATGGTAGTTTACGTGTCCGGATTCGGTCACGGACGTGTTCCCGAACCGGGAAGTCCTTAAGCGAAAGCTTATGGACATGTACGCTACGCCTGATCTGGTTTTCCAGAATCAGCTTGCGTTTTGAGGTGACGTCAGGGCACTAGGGACTTGGAGACATACGTCCAAGAACTGAAGACCCTGTTGGCAGGGATGTACGCGAAAGCGTATTCGGACGATGTGTCTATTCCCGTGCTCATGGGAGGCCTGAAAGAAGGGCCAGCACGTTCGGAGCTCTTCCGATGCCGACCCGAATCCCTGGAGGAGGCGTTTAAGATGGCGTTTAACGCCGTAAGGAACTTTCGTTTCTCTAAGGTGGGTTCTGAACCGATGGACCTTAGTCGGGTCGAAGCGGAGGAGAAACCTTCCGCTAAGAGTCACTCTAACTCCTACTCGCAGAACTTCGAAGCGGAGCTTCTTGCAATGTTTCAGCGGCGTGGGCCGCTAAGATGCTTCCTGTGTGGAAGTGCGGATCATCTGCGTAACAGATGTCCGCGAAACCCCCAGCGACAAATTCGCTTTAAGGGGCCGATGGTAGGTAAGAAGACCTCCTCAAGCCGTCAGGAAACGACTGCTCCCAGTAGGTGCGGAGCGCGCTACTGGGAGATCCCTCAGTGCTGTTAATCCCCAGGGTAGGGGACGACAGCACAAAGCCCCGAGGGAAACGGTGCTTTCTAGAACCGAATTGGTGTACCAGCCAGGTTTGCTGGTCGTCCTTTTTGCGGACGTGAAAGGCTTTAATAAGCCTTGGAGAGTCTTGATAGACTCTGGAGCGTCTGACAATTATGTCAGACGGGCTCCAGTGGAGAAGAGTCGGCTGTATGCCGAGGCCTTAGAGGCACGTTCTCGTGACGTTGGCACGGTTCGTCTAGCGACGGGCGTACATTTTTCTGTACCCAAGGTCTCGATTGACCTTAAGATCAAGTTGGCAGACTTAGACAGATTAGAACGCTGCCTAGTCCTGTATTTGTACTCGAGGTATGACCTCATTCTGGACATGAAGTGGCTGGGACGCCAAGAGCCATAGATAGACTGGAAGTCTACGTCCATTGGCTCAACGCACCCGCGATCGGGTGAAGCATTGGCGAGTCATGAACCCACCTTTGCTCGATCGCAAAAGCGATTCTGGCGAGAGATGCCAGAGATTGGGATGTCTGAGATGATCAGTCCCAATGAGGTCAAGGAAGTGTTCCTTGACGAGGGGAATTCGGCGGTTAATCCCCACACCGTTATAGGCGAGACTGGTGAGTCGCCAGTGGTAGAGGTGGATTCCTCTGAGGTTAAGCGCGAGTCGCTTCCCAGATAAGAGACACGGGGTTTGTCTCATCTGCAGGTCGGGGTTCCCGACCACGCCATGTTAGGCGAGAATGTTGCGACTCCAGTGGTAGGGGTAGAGACCCATGTGGTTAAGCGCGAGGCAATCCCAAGCGAAGAGACCCGTAGTTAGTCTCTTCCACACGTCGGAATTGATTCCAACCACGCCGTATTAGGTAAGACCGGCGAGTCACCGGTGCTAGAGGTAGAGACCTATGTGGATAGGCGCGTGGCGCTTCCAATAGACGGGGCAATTGACTCCCCCCATCTGGGTCCCGGGATGAGTCCCGAGGCCAGTAGTCAGCAGTCCTATCGGATGCTGAATAGTGTGACAGGTGTTGTCACAGAAGGCGTCAGACTTGAACGGAGCCTGGGATAGACGATCTGTTGTCGTTGGAGGAGATGTCCTTCAACGAGTTTGAAACTGCTTTGAAATCAGGTGAAATCGACGAGGTTGTCGTATTACGTCCGGAAGAGGAGTTGAACTCCTCATCCACGATGTACGAGTCAGGTTTGGTGCAAACCAAACAGCCATTGGATGCCGGAGCGGTCTCAAGATCCTCGCGGATCCTGAGGACCCTTACCATTCCTTACTACAAAATTTGGAGATGTCATTAGTGAGAACCCGCCGATGGGGTTACCACCGGATCGGGGAGTCCGACATGAAATTGATTTGGTTCCTGGAACCAAATACTGCGTCACTAGGCAGTGGCCTCTCCTCAAGGAGCAATGCGTCGTCATCGACGCATTCTTCAAGGGGAAAGAAGAGGAAGGGATGGTACGGGAGAGTAAGTCTCCCCATTAATCCCCCACTTTTTGTGTTCGGAAACCGAACGGAAAGTGGTGCATTGTGCATGCGTACAACAAGCTGAATGCAGCTACTGTACCCATGCAGACTCCGATTCCTCGGAAGGATGTCCTCCAGTCAATATGGCTGGCTGCACTGTATACAGTGACTTGGATGTGATGGACGGGTATTATTAGGTGCTCATGCTAGCATTCGATATTCCGCTTACAGCGGTCAGCACGCCGAGTGGCATGCTGTAGGAGTGGCTTCTTATGCCACAGGGGCTTTCGAATGCACCAGCGACTTTTAATCGCTTGGTGACTCAACTCTTCCGCCCTCATAGAAAGTACGCTCAGACGTACTTCGAGGATATATTCGTTCATAGTCGCGCCGAGGGCGACTCGTCTGATGTTCAGACGCACCTAATACACCTTCGAGCGGTGCTCGAATGTATGCGAGAGCATAAGTTGTATGCAAACGCATCCAAATGTATCTTTGGTGCTGAGGAATTTCCTTTCCTCGGATGATTCATCGGTAAGGATGGAGTGCGGGCGGATCCCGCGAAGGTGAAAGCCATTTTGGAGTGGCCTTCGCCTGTAAATCTTAGAGATTTACGGAAGTGGATTGGATTAGCCAATTATCTCCACAAATACAACTAGAACTACGCTGAAATGGCGAAGCCATTGACGGGCCTTCTTAAGAAGGATGTTGACTGGTGTTGGGAAACCAAACACCAAAACTCTTTTGAAGCGCTAAAGGGGAGCTTGTTGAAATCCCCCGTTCTTGCTTTCTCAGATTCTGGTAAGCCATTTAGCGTCGTCTGCGACGCCTCCGATTTTGCAATCGGATGTGCTTGGTTACAAGCAGACGATGCGGAACGGGAACGCGTGATTGCGTTTGAGTCGAGGCAGCTTAAAGCTGCGGAACGGAATTATCCCGTTCATGATAAGGAGCTACTTTCTATGAAGTATGCCCTTGTCAAATTTAGGGTTCACCTACTCGGCTCAAAGCCGTTCGTGACCACGCGTCCTTACGGACAGCGACGAAGTCGCCTCATCTCTCCCAAATGATGGCCCGTTGGATCTCCTTCTTTGCGGAGTATAACTTTGAGGTTAAGTATAAACCTGACAAGCAGAAAGTGCTTGCAGACGCGTTGTCGCGTCGTCCCGATTACGAGCTTGCTCACGTGACATTCATCACCTCGTCTGTGGTGGATCTGATACAGCCAGGCGTATGAGAAAGACCCACAATGTACGGCGCTTATCAGCGCGTTAGGTGAAAACGGTCTTGGCTCATCTGAGCCAACCCTGTCAAGTCAAGCTAAAGCTCGTTTACACCGTTACAGGTACTGTGACGGTCTGCTATTTTATAGCACGAGCGCGGAGGACACTCCGCGGGTTGTAGTTCCTCATGATGAGGAACTGAAGTATAGAGTCATCTTTGAGGCACATGACGCCCCTACCCGGGGTCATTTAGGTCGGGATAAGACCTACAGCGCTTTAAGCGCTTTGTATTGGTGGCCCAACATGTATAAGTGGGTCGGTGCGTATATACGCACCTGTGAGACGTGTCAGAGGGTTAAACCCTCTGCAAGTTCAGCTGCGCCTTTGGCGAGCTTATCGGTTCCAACGGAGTGTTGGAAATCCATTAGCATGGATTTTATCTTCGGTTTTCCGAAGGATAAGGCCGGTAACACCGGCATATTGGTCTTTGTAGACCGATTGAGCAAGATGGCTCACCTGGCGGCGGTGCCAGAGTCCGTAGATGGACAAGGAACAGCGAAGGTGTTCCTATACCGTGTCATTCGACAGCATGGTCTACCCGATTCCGTTGTGTCGGATAGGGATCCCCGTTTTACGGGACAGTTTTGGGGGCCGCTGTTTAAGGTGCTGGTAACCAAGCTCCTCATGTCCACTGCGGATCATCTGCAGACGGACCAACGGAACGCGTTAATCGCGTAGTAGTTGACATTCTCCGGAGCTTATGTCCGGATTCTCCAAAGAGTTGGAGTGAGATGCTTCCTATGGCCGAATTTGCTATAACCAATTGGGTTCATGCATCTACGGGGTTTACCCCGTTTTACGTGAACGGATTAGTGAATCCGAGGGCTCCGTTGACGCCACGTGTGTGTGGCCCAGGGCTTGAGGGGGTAGGATTCCCCGATGTCAGCCCTGTATCTGTGCGAAAGAACATCTTTAAGTTTTTATCGATGCGCCTTAGTGTCTTACGACACGTTTGCGATGCCATGGCGGAAAGCCAAGACAAGCAAAAAGAACAGGCTTGCCGCAAGGGCCGGCGTAACCAAAAGGCGTATAAAGCAGGAGAAAGTGTTTATTAAACGCTAAAAACCTTCCTACACATGCAGTTTCTAACGTGTTACGGAACAAACGCGCCCCGGGTTTTCAAGGTGCTAGCCCGAAAGGGCCTGGCGTACACCTTGGATATTCCGAAGGCGATACGTAAGCATCCAACCTTCTATGTGGGTATGCTTAAGCCATCTCAGGACCCGAAGGCGGGTCCCCTCTTGGAGGAGGATGGGATGTCGGATAGCCGAAAGGTACGACAGGTCGGAACATCTCCTACATGGTTGAAATACGACCACGAAGCTACGCAACGGAAGCTTCAAATCTTCCCTCAAGACGGCGAAAGCCGTCAAGGGCAGACTCTAGAGAGTCAAGCCGCTTCTCGACGCGGTCAATCGCGCCCATCTCATCGTGGATTCCATCCTGTACTTCCAGGATGCGACGGCTGTGTGATCACAGCGCTCGTGAACCTCACGTCGCAATTGCGCGACCTCCTCCTCCAGTTCTCGATTCGGAGGGGGTTCCACATTACCATGTGGAGCGTCCTATGGCTCTACGCCATCATCGGGTGTGAAACCCAGTATCTAGTGAAGTGGAAGGGTTATCCACATTAACGGAGTTCGTGGGAGTCCAAGACTCCCCTGCGGCAGGATTGCCGAGACGTCTTTGACGCTTTCGAGCAGGAGAATCCCGCTGCAAGTCGACGACCAAAGGGGCGGGAGAAGCCCTTCACTCCCAGTAGTTGGGAGTTCGCCGGAGGCTGATGCGGAGCTTGCATTGATCTCTGGCACCACATTGATGGCACAGGCGTTAGCATAGCTCGTGCGATAAGGGGAAGGTAATTGCTCAATCGTTTTGGCTTTGGAAAACGCCATGCGCAATTCCCTCTCCATCCGAACGTCACGTTCGGCATAGCTGTTGTACAGCTTTAAAAAGTCAGGGAGATGTTTCTCCCCTTCCGCCCAAGCGAGGAACTTTTGTTCTGCCTCTTCGGCATCTTTTCCTTGTAGGAGAACGAAAGTAACCTCGCGGAGGTTCTCAACAAAGGCACCCTGTGTCTGTTTCCAGAGGCGCTATCGGTATGCGGTGGCTGTGAACTGCTTCTGCGTGAGCATTTTTTTCCGGTATCGTTCCCGGCATGCGATTTGACGCGGCTGTACAGCCGCAGGGACAGGGGTATGGAAGGCTAAACCCCTCTTTACCTCATTCTTAGCCCACTTCTGGGAATCTCGAGGATCCCCAAAACGATATTCTACCCGTGAAGGGCGTTTGGTGGCGTGTAATACAGCCCCTAGCGCCAGTGTGGCAAGCTAAGAGTACTGAGCCACGTTCAATTCATTGGTTGTGATGGTCGCCTTTGGCGACTCGGATTTGCCATCCGAAGTTGGCAATGGTGGCGCGCGAGTTAGCGCATTTTACCCACGCGTGGGGAAAGGATTAGGCTGCTGACATCGCCGTTCGGCGTCGTCAGAGCGGTGATCCTTAGGGAAGCTATCCCCAAGGGCCCCCTCCTCCGATATATCGGAGTCCGAGTAGATGACATCCCCTTCTCGGGGAGAATGATTGACCTCTAGATGTGCTCATTCGAGGCCGGAGTTATGGCAGCTGGGGTCTACAACTATAATCGATTATTGCGTGGCAATAGTCTTGATGGGGGAGGATGTAACGGGGTTACATTTAGTTACGTTGGTGTACGTAAGTACACAACGCTAAAGGTCAAGTATTTACCGGTCCGAAAGGTTCGAACCTATTGGTTGTTTTAGCCAATCAGGGCGGGAGCCCTTGGTGAAGGCGTGGCAGCCTGCCACGTGTTAGTACACAGGTGTACACTAAATTTTTGCTAGGTACGAATTAAGTAAGTTCTACCTAGTATTGCATATAGTTTACATTAGTTTATTAAGTTATTCTAATTATATATTAAATAAAAAAATCAGTTTACAATCTACACTATATCCTGCTAGACGCTCGACCCGGAACGGTCGAGCGTGCAGTGAGTGTCGTAGCAGAGGAGCACCTCCCCTAGCTACTCCCTACTAAGAGAAGCCTTAGACTAAGGCGTTAGCGTACGATAACAGTAAACTCAGGGAATCTTGGCCCCGAGTGAGAGAGCAATATCACACTAAGCCCTTAGATCAGGGTGTATCGGCTAAGTAGCGGCGTATCTCCGCTTAAGGAAAGTCTTCCTCTGTGCGCTATCCGCACTGTGCGTTTACGCACCGGCTACATTGAAGATCTTCCCGACATTATCTTCCGCATGAACGTCGAAGTATTCATCGTCGTGAATATCATCAGGGTCAATTTGATTATCGGTGTTAGATTGTTCCCTCCGCACGTCCACCTGGGCTTGAGGGGAACGATCCTCGTCTGTCATCGTAATTCTAATATACCAAGAATAACCAACTTGTCAATAATTGCAGCATTCAATGGAACTTACGAGGCAAGGCAGAGTACGAGACTAGGAGTAGAGTGCGCTTAAGACTTTAACGATCAAAGGTAAGATATATGCAACTCTGCTCAAGTCAATCCAGCTAACATCTGTTATCAATACCATCTGAAATGTTGATAACTCACCTGGCAAACGCCAGCCACCGACCGCACATAAAAGTCCCAAAAAGGTAAAAGTATATCCTTTTTGGTACTTTACCCTAGTCGCTGCCTCACTTGCTGCTGGTTAGTCTTTCATTTGCTGCCGTTTAGCCCGTCGCGTGGATTTACCCCGGTTCCCAAGTTTTGATAATTACTTTCTCTTTTATAAATTTTCCAGGGAGGTGGACAGTCTTCGTGAGAAAGTGTCCTATTCTGTGAAATTAAAAAAAACCGTCCTGTTCTGTGAAATACTGACAAAAGTGTCCTATTCTACAAAATTTCTCTTAATTCTAAAATTAGCATGTGGTTGGAAACTTTTTTCCAACCACATGCTGAGATGTACCACTAACGAATAAATCATCCAAGTACACTCCAGAGTTTTTTTTTCAACAATTCGTACGATATCCTACCCTCCCTTTTGGACGTAAGACGCGCTCCTTGCTCCCAAACTACTCCAAAATATCTTTTGCGTTGTATTTTTTCAAATAAAATTTTAAACCTTCTGTATTGGCTTGGGGTTTGCGCTGGATACATCTTATGTCTCGCAATTGACCCCCTTAACTGCTACAGCACCCATATGACTTTCATATTGTTAATGTCCACTACCGTTCACAACGTCATAAAACAGTTTTCTCTATAAACTTGTTTATCGCCCCGTGGTTCTTGTACCGTTCCACTGATCCATTTGCCTGTGACTTTGTCTTACACTTATTTCGTTGGTAGCGTCTCTTTCCAGTTCTTCAATTATTTTGCGGGTCCCCATTTCTTCCAGTTCCTGTAACTCGGCTTCTTCAGCCTTTAATCCATTTCGGAATCTGATCTTTTATCTGACTGTGTATCTTGTAGGAGAGTTATTTTGGAAACTTCATGTTGTTGTGTGCTCTTGACCTTATCCATCGTATTTTCGTAGTGCAATATGCGTAATAATCACTTGATCCTAGTATACCCTCGCCTTAGAATGCGCAACCTTCGTATGAAGCACTTATCCACAGTAACCGGAACCTAAAATCGCGTAACCACTAACGCGATACTTGATTGCCGTGTGATGTCGCTTGTCCCTCTCTACTCCTACTCAACATGCTAATGTGACTATGCGCACGGAGAAAACGGGCGCGTAGTTACTGTTAGTTAACTGTAAGAAGAAAATGCGAAAGTGATATATTTAGACTGGACTATTATTTTAGTCCGTCACAAAAAATACAATTTGTGTAACCTATTGTCGACTTTTGTGCGTCGATGCTAAAACCTTGGAAAACCACAATATAGCGACTTGCCCTTGGTTTCCAACACTCCTTCTCATCGCCGTGTACTTCGAAAACATGCAGCCCCTTGCTGCCACACGTCCCTTTTATGCTCCCATGGGGGCTTGGTCCGCCCCCATGGTCATCCGATCATCGCTACGACAGTCCAACACTTGATCGCAACTCTCCAAACCGCGGCATCGGTAACGCCTTGGTAAACATGTCCGCTTTTATCTCATCCGTTTCTTTATAACGCACTTCAATGCGTCCTTCCATCTGCTTCGAAATCAGGAACTTGATCATCAGGCAACATGCTTCATCTTTCTTGAGTTGATTTTGCCTTCCAGGAACTTCATTGCAGCTTGATTGTCCGAATATAGAATTATCGGCAGCTTCAAATTTATTCCAATCTCTGTCAGCAATTCGTACACTCCAAACACCCCACACTCCACTTGCGACGCAGCATAGAACTCTGCTTTTATTGTCGAAATCGACACGCACGCCTGGCGTTTGCACATCCAATAGAGAAAAATTCCATCCAACGTGACCAATCCACCGGTCACCGACTTTCTGTCTTCCTTACATCCCGCGTAGTCTGCATCACTGTATGCAGCCAGCTGTAATCCATCTTGAACATCAAATTCCTTCGACTGTTCCATCTTTATCTTTATCTTGAATGTCCCCTTCAAGTACCGCAAAATCCTTTTAGCCAAAATCCAGTCCGTCATCCTCGGCGCGTGCGTCTGCCTGGTCGCCCTGTGTACCGCGTACACGATGTCAGGATTGGTACATCTCGCAATCCACAGGAGGGAGCCCACAAGTGACTGGAAATCCCTCACTGCAGGCGATCCGTCACTAGGCTTGACCGGCAATTCCACTTTATTCTCCATACACATGTCCTCGTGATTCCCTCCAATCGGTGTCTTCACTGCATTGGCATCCTTCAATCCATATTCATCAATGAGACACTTGATCGTAACTCCTTGGTCGAGGTAATTACCTCCTTCTTCTTCATGAGTCACCGCATTCCTAGAAACTTGGACACTTCACCCAAATTCTTGATGTCTAACACTTTCATGTCATCAAAAAATGTCGTTACCAAATCTTCTTGCGTTCCGGTCACCAACAAATCATCCACGTAAACTCCGACCACAATCATATCCACTCCACGCCACTTGAAATACAAACATAAATCCGTGTAACTCTGCGAGAAAATCAACTTAATCAACTTGTCGTGAAATAGCCTGTTCCAGAGTCGACCTGCCTGCTTTAGACCATACATGGTCTTCTTCAACTCCAGCACCAGCTCGTTTACTTCTTCCACCTTGAGTTTCTTGAAATCTTGTTTCGTGAACTCCATACCTCTTGGTATATATAAGTAAATGTCATGTTCCTCTTCGAGCGCCTTGACGTATGCAATCGGGATATCTCCATGCTTGGCCTTCACATTCCATCTTCTTGCCAACGCCAAAATAATCTTCACCGTTCCCATATCGATCACAGCCGCGAACGTGAGTCCATAATCAACTCCAAAGCGTTGTTCGTTGCCGCACGCGACTAGTCGTGCTTTGTAAGGTTCCACACTTCCGTTTGAGCCAGTCTTGGTCTTGAACACCCATTTGGTGTGTAACGGCCTGCATCCACTTGGTCTCTTCGTCTCATCCCACACTTCGTTCATTTCTAACGCCATAATCTCCGTCTTAATCGCTTCACTCCATTCATCTTTGTGCTTGCTCTTCATAGCTTCCGAAAAATTACGCGGATCCATTTCCGTGACCATATTCACCACTCCACTGTCATCATTGCCATCATTGTCTTCTTGCTTCCGTTCATCACTTGTTTCTGCTTTCTTCTTAGCGTACTCCCTTGTCACGTGCCGCTCTCTTGACCATTTCTTCTTATTCTTGACTCTCTTGGTCTCCTTCTTGCTGGCTTGTGTTTCTTAAACTTCTTTATCTTGTTCTTCACTTGATACTGGTTCTCCTTCTAAGTCTTCACCTCCTTCTTCTGAAAATAGACGCCGCACCTGCTCGTTCTGCGTGTTATCCAGATTTTCGAGGTTCTTGATATGCTGGGTCAGACGCACGTCAACTGTCAGGACCTTGTTCACCATCTCGACGTCCAAAATGCTTTCGCCGGTCGCTTGGTACTTGATCACCCGCTTACAATTCACGTAAGTCAACTCGCAGACCTTTTCTTCTAAGATTCCATACGATAAAATGTTACGCGCCAAAATATCCACGTAATACACATTTTCAATCTTGATCAGTCTTTCAACTCCACCGCACCGCGCGTATAATTACAGTTAGCCTTTCATCACAACCTTCAGCTTCTTGCCATCAGATTGATAGCACACAACATCCACTGGGTCTGTATTCCGTAGGACGATTGAATCATTCGTGAGGTGCATGCTTGCGCCGCTATCCAAAATCCACTTATTACTCGAAACGTTGGCGTAATCTCCAGTAATATAAGCGAAAAATCCACATTCTTGCCACCCTTATTCGGGACATTCCACTTCAAATGTCCCGCATCCTCACACACGTAACATTTTCTTGACTTGTCCTTCCTTTCTGCCACAACGTTCACTGTGCCTCGTGCCGCCGTCCTTGGTCTGTTTCCGTCATGTTCCACTGCTTGCGCGAACTTACAGAGCTCTTCAGCCTGCTATAGATAGTCCACGCGAGTGTAATCAAACCTTGACATCAAAACTTGCTTCAGCTCTGGTGCTGCATGATAAATAACATTATCAAGCACCAGATCATCCGCACGCCCCCCTACCGCTTCCGCCACTGCTAGCAAATACAAGTAATGCTCAGGCCAGGATCTTGTATAACACTTCCTCTCCAAAAATAACTTCATCGCTTGTGCCGGAGTCAGCTGCGTATGAAACGTCGTCAACATCTTGTCCAAAACATACCACAACGCGGGAGTCTCACTCCACCACGTTTCAACCTGGCGGTTGTAGTAACTCTCCGCCGTACCAGATAGGTAGTGTCCCAGGAGATCTACTTTAACGTCTTCACTCCATGGGAACCGACACGCTGCCTCAGCGATACCTATCCGGCGCAAAAACTTCCTGCCCCACAAGTGAAAACCCGACCCCAGTCCCCGGTACACTTCAGTACCGTCGAAGAATCTAATTTGAAGCTTTCTCTGCTTCGGTGTGGGCTTCCGCATTACATGCGCTTGTGCTGCCTGCCCCGCATCTATATGCACCCCTGGGTTTGCGTACCCCTGTTCTGGGATTCCCGCCTGCGCACCGATCTGTCCGGCGTCTGCTACGCCACCTCGATCGAACCAATTCGCACCGGCCTTGCTGAGATGCCTAAAGCTCATTGCAGCTGGATTAGCTGCCCTGTACACAGCCTTATCCTCATGGCTTCCTTCCAAGGAAGCCATGCTCATCTTAGTGTCCCTTTTGGGGTTTGTGATACACACCACTCCCATCAGACACTGCTCCACGAGAGCTTTCCAGCCTCCCCAGCCGGTCTATCAACTCGCGGATGGCTGCTAAGTCATCAGACGACCCCGCATTATCTTCAATGACAGCAGCCTTCTCCTCACTGTCTTCACGCCCCTTACTTGGGCTCATAACCTATTGTTGTGTGCTCTTACTCTTAGCCATCGTATAGTCGTAGTGCAATATGCGTAATAAACACTTGATCCTAGTATACCCTCGCCTTAGAATGCGCAGCCTTCGTATACAGCACTTATCCACAGTAACCGGAACCTAAATGCGCGTAACCACTACCGCGATACTTGATTTGCCATGTGATGTCGCTTGCCCCTCTCTACTCCTACTCAATATGCTAATGTTGTTAAAAACTTAATATAAAAGTTTAGGACACTTTACGCGATCAGTACTCACCTACTGACAAAGTTTCAGCACGGGAGCATCAGCGAAAGATGCAAGTAGGTGTGCGCCGCGTAGTAGCCGCAGAGAGTTCAGTAGGGGATGAGAATGATTTATATACATAAATGAAAGTAAGGTATATTATGTATGGTTACTTAAGTAGATATCCGGTAGTAATGCAACTTAATCTTGTAACCGCTATTATATGCATAAATGTATGCCGTACCTGAACAGCCAATGGGATTCCACCATTTGGAAGAGTGTAAAGTCCAAAATGAATACACACTCTTCCAACACTCCTCCTGGAAGACCGGAGGCTGTACCATCATCACTGCAGTCCTAGCGCTGCACGCAACACTTGAATTATCTGCGCTCCTAAGTCCTTGCTTAGTAGGTCGGCCAACATTTCTTCACTCGGCTCGTGGCTTGGCGAAACAATGCCCTTTCTGGTATAGTCCTTTAAACATTTCAACTTGATGTCCACGTGCTTCGAACTTGCTGCACTTGCTTCATCTTCCAATTGTCTTATGGCAGCTTGATTGTCCATCTTGAACATGAGCGGCGTCTTGGAATGCCTACCAATATCTGTGACCAGCTCCCGCAGTCCTAGCGCCTCCTTTCCGGCCATGGCTGCTGCAACAAATTCTGCTTCCGCGGTTGACAATGCCACCGCCGTCTGCTTCTTGCACGCCCAGTTTACGAGAACTCCATTTATTAATACCACCATTGCCGTGACACTTTTCCGATCCGCCTTGTCGGCGGCGAAATCTGCATCGCTGTATACCATGATGCGTTATGGCATGGGTAGATCTTCGTCATTTTTCAATGCCAGCTTGAGACCAGTCGTTCACTTAAGGTACTTGAGGATCCTTTTAGCAACCTTGTAATCGCCCAGCGTGGGTGCATGGATTTTACGTGTGGCGCGGTGCACGGCGAACGAAATGTCAGGACGCGTGCACCGGGATACCCATAGCAGACTGCCCACGACCGACTGGAATTGCTTGATGCTTGGCATGTTCTCTTTCGGCTGTACCAATAGGGGTTCCAGATACTCCATGTCCTCTACAAGTGTCAGCACCGGAGTCCGAGCTGGATTCATCTTTTCCAGTTTATTTGCACTCAATATTTCCTTAATTGTGCTTTCTTGGTCCAGCACGTAACCATTCCTCGGATCACCTTGAATCCGGATGCCAAGAAACTTGGTAACACTCCCGAGATCTTTGAGCTCAAGTACTTGCATGTTCGCAAAAAACAATTGCACGATCCTCTCACTGGTTCCAGTAACCAGGAGGTCGTCAACATACGCGCCAACCACAACCGTTTCACTCTTTTTGTGCTTGACGAAAATGCATGTGTCTGTAACACACTGCGTAAATCCAAACTTCATTAGTGTCTCGCACAAACACTGGTGCCACAGGCTCCCGGCCTGTTTCAAACCGTACAGATTGCGCTTTAATTTGATCGCGAGCTCCTTTGGTGATTTCTCACCGAAATCAAGCAATTTATCCACCGTAATATCCATGCCTTGCGACATCTGCAAGTATACTTCCACTTCATCTTCGGAACTGGCCTTGGGGTAGGCACTTGGCACATCGCCGTGGCGTGCCGCTACCCCTCCCCACACTTGCACCAACACAAGGATCAACTTTACGTTATTAAACTCCATAACGGTTGAAAACGTGAAAAAAATAGTCAGCGCCGAAAACTTGCTTATCACCTCTGGCGAACAACCTCGCCTTGTACCTCTCGACCGAACCGTTTGCACTGACTCTAGTCTTGTACATCCATTTGGTCGGGAGAGGTACCTTCCTCTCAGGGCGGCGAACGACGTCCCATGTTCCGAGATACTGAAGATCCTTAAGCTCCTTCATTTCCGATTGCTTCCACATCTTCGTTTGCGGGCCGCCATGCGCCTCACGATAATTCTTCTGATCTGGCTGCATCATTGATTCACTTGACGGTTCGGAACCTGGCTCGCAAACCGCGTAAACGCATAAAGCGCTTTCCGTATTTCCACCATTTCCGGCAATTATTTTCGGAACGTTATCACTTGAAACGGCCCTTTTGGTCCTCGATGCTTCATATTCCTGCCCTTTAGCCGTCTTCTTTGGCTTTCTGCGCGTCTTCCTATTGCCTTGCACAGTGTTTTCGACGTGTCCCGACGTGGTTTCAGGATCCGGTATTCCATTACTTTTGCGCCTTGAACTTGGCGTATTCACATCGGTGTTTCTCGAACGCGATTCAGCCATTTCTTCCAGTTCTTGGTTGCGCTCACCTTCTAACAGCTTGGTTACCTTGTAGCTCGTTTCTGGGCTGAGCGTTTCAATCGCGGTGACGTGCCTCGTCACCACGACCACCCTGTCGTTTAAAAATAACACCTTGAAACCTTTCGTTTCATCGCTTTTCCCTAGGATAAGGGCGCGTTCGGCGTGCTTCGCCAACGCTTTCTTCTTCGGATCCCGCCAAACCATGCACGGGGACCCGAAAACCACAATGTCATTCAGTGCCAGCCGCTTGCCGGTCAGTACTTCTATTCGCCCAATATTCGATCTTGTCGGAGTACGGTTGAGTATGTATGCAGCATAGTCAGCCGCCTCCGACCAATACGTTAAGGGTACACGGCCCCGAATATCATGCACCGGACCATGTTGAAAATGGTCCGGTTCATACGTTCCGCCTAACCATTCGAGGCAGGATTCCCGGTTCAGTTAATTGGCGGCGGATACCGGTCTGTTTGTAAAACAGATCGACGTTCCGATACTCTCCGCCGCCATCAGTGCGCGACACGTGCGCTCTACACGAAAAATCGTATTCAAAACAGGAAAAGAAATGCCCGAACATTCTTGCCGCCTTTTCCTTTGTTCGCGCTGCGACAACCCTTACATTGTTCGAATAATGGTCCACAAAAACGACCAAATATCGATTGCCTCGCCTGTCCCGGGGAGTAATCGGACCTTTGAGGTCACTGCAGATTATTCCTCCGATGCGATCTATCGGGGCGTTGCTACCCGAATCCACCTTTGCCTTCGCCTTCCTGGTTTCCTTCCCCTCGGCACACGTAAGGCAATTTGGCCTATTTGTGTTCGTTAAGACGATACCAGATCTGTGGTCCCTGGCCAACCTTTCGATGGTATCATAGGCCAGGCGACCCAGGCACACATGGAAATGGTGCAGGCTGCCACTGTGCACGTCTGAACCGACATCTTCCAACGCACTATTGGCAACCATGTCACCGAAATCTTTCGAAAAACTGTTCGCCGTTTCGGCTTTCAACTTTGCAATAAAAACGGATCCATGCGTCATCACATCAAATAACTTTTCGCCCTTAATCATGAAGCACAGCTTCCGGCCATCGTCAACTATGGCGCAACCCTTTTCGCGCAGTCGGCCAAGTGAAATAAAGTTTCTGGATAGTTGCGGTGCAAAGTATACTTCGGTCAAGATAACGACCGTTTCACTTTTGTCGCACGTCCGCAACGTAAGCCGACCGACTTTGGTAGCCTGCAAGGTACCACCATTCGTCAATGCAAAAGTATCATCAGGACCGCATTCCTTTGCGTCTTCCAACAAATTTGCGTTCGACACCAAGTGTCTACTGGAACCACTATCAATAATCCAAACGTGTTCATTTACACTTTCATTACCACGTGCATTAACATATGCATCTACTGTGGTATCCATAGTCGAAAGCACGGAACGCTTTGACGTCTTGTCGTTTCCACTACGACTCTGCCCTTGGCTGGGATCACTTCGATTCTTGCGTCGCTTCTCGGGGCAATACCTCTATATATGACCCTCGCCACTGCACGCGTAGCATAAGCGCCGCGCCTTGCCAGATGTTGCGGCATGTGCCTGCCACTTAAGGGCTGGATTACGCTTCACGGCGTCCTCTTCCAATTCCTGCGCCCAGGCAATCAATTCTTGTGAGTGGCCGAGGTAGTCCTCTCTTCTAGGATCATACCTCGCCATCAGCATTACTTTCAGTCGCGGCGAAGCGTACTTGACAATGTTTTCCACAATTAACTTTTCACTCGACCCGCTTTCGCGAGCCAGAGATACAAGGTATAAGTAGTGTTCGGTCTAGCTGCGCCTCGCATCCTTTTCCATAGCGAACCAGGCAGCAGCTAGGTGGTGGGATATATTCACTTTAAATCCCAAACACATCTGCTCCATCACGTAAATTAGCGTTGGGCGCACCCGCCACCACGATGCAATATTTGTACGATAGTACTCCGCGGCGGTGCCTTCCAAATGTTCGCCAAATTTATTAACCTTCAGACGTTCGCTCCATTGGAAACCGGAAGTCATTTCTCCAATCTCAATCGCCTCCATAAACAGGTAGGTCCATTGGCGGTAGCCTGCACCCAGACCGGGATACAGATCGCGCCCCGAAAACTTCTCTATACTCAACTTGGGTATTTTGTACTTGGCGTGCTGCACCGGTACATGACCCTGCCCGGCGGGCACTCCCGCACCGCCTGCACCTTGCGCCGCAACCGGCGACCTGAGGGGTGCTTCCTTCACTTTTGGGCGTGGCCGTGAGCCAGCTTCCACCCCTTCGTCCTCGTTCAGGTCCTTCAACGACATCTGCTGACCGAAGGGACGGTAATTTTGGAGACTCTCCCGAAACTCAGAGTTCGGTACACGCACCGGGGGTTCCTTCTTAGACTCTGGCGATATCCTCGGAGATGCTGTTCTGGCCTGCCCTGCATCTTTGTTATTCAGGGTGCTCGCAACTTCCCTCAAACTGCGTACCAGCACCCGAAATTCATCCACGGAGGGTACATCATCTTTATCGGAGTCAAACATCATAAATCGAATAAAAACACTTCAGTCACTTCCGTCAACCACTAGCCCTTACGATATGGGACTTGTAGCCGGTGCGTATACGCACGGTGCGGCTAGCGCACAAAGGAAGACTTTTCCTTAAAGAGGCTTCTGCCGCTACTTAGCCGATACGCCCTTATAAAGGGCTTAGTAGGAGAGATCTCCTACTCGGGGCCAAGATTCCCGGGTTGGTTTACTTCTCAGCCTTAACGGCTGTGAACCATTACTAAGGTTGTATGTAAACGGAGGGCTACCTTTACACTACGGCACTCAGTACACGCGCGACCGGTCGAGTTCGCGCGTCTGTACGATAGAGTGAAATGTAAACTGATTATATATTCAATACGTATTAGTATAAATTAATTTAAACTAATGTAAACTATATGTAATACTAAGTAGAACATACCAAATTCGTACCTAGCTAAAATGTAGTGTACACACCTGTGTACCGACACGTGGATGGCTGACGCGCCACTACCCAAGTTCCCCTTCCCTGATTGGTTAAAATAACAAAAGGTTCGAAACCTTCCAAACCGGTCAATACTGACCTCAACCGTAGTGTATTCATGTACACCAACATTACATGTAGCTCGAATGTAACCCCGTTACATCCTCCCCCATCAAGACTATTGCTTACGCAATAAATCATTTTTTTTGGAGAAGTCCAACGCCAGTACCTCTGGCTATCCATGAACACATTTAGTGGTGTTATGGAAGAAAACTATTCCGATAACTCGGAAGTGGATGCCCTTGGGGAAATCTCCCCAACGGATGATCACGCTGACAGCGCCAAACGGCGCTTTCGATCGTCCAACCCATTCCCCACGCGTGGGGAAAACGCACTAACTCGTGCGCCACCGTTACCCGCTAGGGGCGATACCTCCAGGTCGCCACAGGCGAGCACCACCAATGAGCCGTCCTCGGTTCATGAGGCCCGACGTGCCGTACGGGCACGGAAGGGACCTCGCGACCCTCAAAATAGGGCTAACAACGCGGTCAAGAGGGTTTTATCCTCCTATACCCCTGGTCCAGCGGCTTTACTGCCGCGTGAAATCGCGCGTCGGAACCAACTCCGGGCCCGACTACTAACGCCCAAACATTTTACTGTTAAGTCCTACTTGACGCGTCTCGGGAAGCAGGCACGCGGTGCCCTCGTGTATATCATACGCGAGACCCCCTTTGTTCTCTTGCGGAACGAAAGCGTCGAAGACGCAGAACAGGCATTCCGCGCTTGGGCGGAAGGGGAGAAACGCCTCCCTGGTTTAGATGCGCTGTATAACAGCTTTTCCGAACACGACGTTCGGGTAGAGAGGGCGCTACGCTTGGCCTATGCCCAGGCCAAAGCGCAAAGGCAATTACCTGCCTCTTATTATACGCGCTCCGCTCTCGATGTGGTGCCGGAGAGCAATGCAAGCACAGCATCTGCCTCCGGCGAACTCCCAGATACTGGGAGTGAAGGGGCTTCTTCCGCCCCTTTGGTCGTTGACTCTCAGTGGGATTCTCCCGCTCGAAAGCGGCAACGACGTCACGGCAATCCTGCCGCAGGGGAGTCTCGTACTCCCACGAGATCTGGAATGTGGATACCCTTTCCACTTTACCAGATACTGGGTCTCACCCCGGTGATGGCGTCGTGCCATCAGGCGTTCCACATGGTAATGTGGAGTACCCTCCGTATCGAGCACTGGTGGAGGGGGTCGCGCTATTGCGACGTGAGTTCCACGAGCGCTTTGATCAGCACAGCCGTCGCATCCAAGATGCTCAGGAGGGACTCCGAAACGAAGGGAGTACGAATGAACGCATCGAGGGGAGGCTTGCCTCTCTCGAGTCTCTCGTTGCGGAGCTTCAGGGTCGTATTTCAACCCTGTAGGAGATGTTCCGACCTGTCGTGCCTTTCGGCTATCCGACTTCCCATCCTCCTCCAAGAGGGGACCCGCCTCCGGGTTCTGGTATGGCTTAAGCATACCCACATAGAAGGTTGGATGCGTACGCATCGCCTTCGGGATATCCAAGGTATACGACAAGCCCTTTCGGTCTAGTACCTTAAAGGTCCCCACAAACCTGGGGCGTAGTTTATTTCATAACACGTTGGAAAGTGCATGTGTATGAAGATTTTTAGCGTTTAATAAAACCCTTTCTCATACTTTGTACACCCTTTTGTTACGACGCCCCTTGCGGTCAGATTGCTCCTTCTGCTTGTCTTGGCTTTCCGCCATGGCATCGCAGACGTGTCGTAAGACACTAAGGCGCGTCGATAAAAATTTATCGATGTGCTTTCGCACAGATACAGGGCTGACATCGGGGAATCCTACCCCATCAAGCCCTGGGCCACACACACGTGGCGTCAACGGAACCCTCGGATTCACTAATCCGCTCACGTAAAACGGGGTAAACCCCGTAGAGGCATGGACCGAATTGGTGATAGCAAATTCGACCATTGGAAGCATCTCACTCCAACTCTTTGGAGAATTCGGACATAAACTCCGGAGAATATCCTCCACAACGCGATTAACGCGTTCCGTCTACCGTCCGTCTGCGGATGATCCGCAGTGGACATGAGGAGCTTGGTGCCTAGCGCCTTAAACAACGCTCCCCAGAATTGTCCCGTAAAACGGGGATCCCGATCCTACACAACGGAATCGGGTAGACCATGCTGTCGAAAGATACGGTCTAGGAACACTTTATCTGTTCCTTGTCCATCTATGGACTCTGTCACCACCGCCAGGTGATCCATCTTGGTCAATCTGTCTACAAAGACCAATTTGACGGTGTTCCCGGCCCTATCCTTTGGAAAACCGAAGATAAAATCCATGCTAATGGATTTCCAACACTCCGTTGGAACCGATAAGCTCGCCAAAGGCGCAGCTGAACTTGAAGATGATTTAACCTTCTGACACGTCTCACAGGTGCGTATATACGCACCGACCCACTTATACATGTTGGGCCACCAATACAAAGCGCTTAAAGCGCTGTAGGTCTTATCTCGACCTAAATGCCCCCCGGTAGGGGCGTTATGTGCCTCAAAGAGGACTCTATACTTCAGTTCCTCATCATGAGGAACTACCACCCGCGGAGTGTCCTCCGCGCTCGTGCTATAAAATAGCAGACCGTCACAGTACCTGTAACGGTGTAAACGAGCTTTAGCTCGACTTGACAGGGTTGGCTCAGACGCGCTAAGTCCCTTTTCACTAACGCGCTGATTAGCGCCGTACACTGTGGGTCTTTCTCATACGCTTGGCGTATGAGATCCACCACAGACGAGGTGAAGAATGTCGCGTGAGCGAGCTCTTAATCGGGACGACGCTACAACGCGTCTGCAAGCACGTTCTGCTCGCCAGGTTTATACTTAACCTCAACGTTGTACTCCGCAAAGAAGAAGAGCCAACGGTCCATCCGTTGCGAGAGATGAGGCGACTTTGTCGCTGTCCGTAAGGACGCGTGGTCAGTATAAACCACGAACGGCTTTGACCCGAGTAGGTGAACCCTAAATTTGACAAGAGCATACTTCATTGCAAGTAGCTCCTTGTCATGAACGGGATAATTCCGTTCCGCAGATTTAAGCTGCCTCGACTCAAACGCAATTACGCGTTCCCTCCTGCATCGTCTGCTTGTAACAAAGCACATCCGATTGCGAAATCGGAGGCGTCGCAGACGACACTAAATGGTTTCCCAGGATCTGGAAGAGCAAGAACGGGAGCTTTCAACAATCTCCCCTTTACCGACTCAAAGCGTTTTGGTGTTTGGTTTCCCAACACCAATCAACGTCCTTCTTAAGAAGGTCGGTCAATGGCTTCGCCATTTCAACGTAGTTCTCGCTGTAATTGTGGTGATAGTTGGCTAATCCAAGCCACTTCCGTAAATCTCTAAGATTTAAAGGCGAAGGCCACTCCACAATGGCTTTCACCTTCGTGGTATCCGCCCGCACTCCATCCTTACCGATGAAGCGTCCGAGAAAATAAATTTCCTCAGCACCAAAGATACATTTGGATGCGTTTGCATACAACTTATGCTCTCGCATACATTCGAGCACTGCTCGAAGGTGTATCAGATGCGTCTGAACATCAGACGAGTCGTCTTCCGCACGACTATGAACGAATATATCGTCGAAGTACGTCTGAGCGTACTTCCTATGAGGGCGGAAGAGTTGAGTCACCAAGCGATTGAAAGTCGCTGGTGCATTTGAAAGCCCTTGTGGCATAACAAGCCACTCCCACAGCATGCCGCTAGGCGTGCTGACCGCTGTAAGCGGAATATCGGACGCTCGCATGAGCACCTGATAATACCCGTCCACCGGATCTAAGGCACTGTATACAGTACAGCCCGCCATATTGTTCTGGAGGACATCCTTCCGAGGAATCGGAGTCTGCATGGGTACAGTAGCTTGTTGTACGCATGCACAATGCACCACTTTCCGTTCGGTTTACGAACACAAAAAGTGGGAGATGAGTGGGGAGACTTGTCTCTCGTACCATCCCTGCCTCTTCTTTCCCCTTGAAGAATGCGTCGATGACGTCGCATTGCTCCTTGGGTAGAGGCCACTGCCTAGTGACGCAGTATTTGGTTCCAGGAACCAAATCAATTTCATGTCGGACTCCCCGATCTGGTGGTAACCCCATCGGCGGGTTGTCACTAATGGCATCTCCGAAATCCTTAAGTAAGGAAAATATCGGTCTTTAGGATCCGCAAGGATCTTGAGGCCGCTTCGGGCATTTAATGCCTGTTTGGTTTGCACCAAAACCGACTCGTCCATCGCGGATGAGGAGTTTAACTCCTCTTCCGGACGCAACACGATGACCTCGTCGATTTCTCCTGCTCTCAAAGCAGTTCCAAATTCGTTGAAGGACATCTCCTCCAACGACAACAGTTCGCCTACCCCAGGCAACCGTTCCAGGCTTACGCCTTCTGTGACAACACCTGTCACACTATTCAGCATCCGATAGGACTGCTGACTACTGGCCTAGGGACTCACCCCGAGACCCAGAAGGGGGGAGTCAATTGCCCAATCTATTGGAAGCGCCACGCGCCTATCCACATAGGTCTCTACCTCTAGCACCGGTGACTCGCCGGTCTCGCCTATAACGGCGTGGTTGTAATCATTTCCGACGTGTAAAGGAGACGTACTACGGGTCCCTTTGCCTGGAAGCGCCTCGCGCTTAACCACAGGGGTATCTACCCCTACCACTGGAGTCGTCTCAGAGGAATCCACCTCTGTCAATGGCAACTCACCAGTCTCGCCATTCACGGCGTGGGGATTAAACGCCGAATCCCCCTCGTTAAGAAATCTTCCTTAACTCCATTGGGAATGATCATTTCAGACATCCCAATCTCTGGCATCTCACGCCAGAATCGCTTTTGAGATCGAGCAAAGGTGGGTTCATGACTCGCCAATGCTTCACCCGACCGCGGGTGCGTTGATCCAATGGACTTAGACTTCCAGTCTATCCATGGCTCGTGGCGTTCCAGCCACTTCATGCCCAGAATGAGGTCATACCTCGAGTCCAAATCCAGGACTAAGCAACGTTCTAAGCTGTCGAAGTCTGCAAACTTCAGCTTAAGGTCAATCTAGACCTTGGGTACAGAAACCTGTACACCCGTCGCAAGACGGACTGTGACAACGTCACGAGAACGTGCCTCTAGGGCCTCGGCATACAGCCGACTCTTCTCTACAGAAGCCCGTCTGAAATAATTGTCAGACGCTCCAGAGTCTATCAAGACTCTCCAAGGCTTATCAAAGCCTTTCACGTCCGCAAGGACTACCAGCAAA
>CM047582.1:1101850-1125791 GCA_026184515.1 Peronosclerospora sorghi
TCACCCTTCTCCCCGGTGAACTCCTTTATGTTGAATGATAATGGGGGACGCACCCCCGTGGAACGACCTCCACTACAACTCGCTTCATGAGCGATGAGGGCATTTACCCTTGCCTTTACGGCCTCAGGGCTTTGCTCCACTAGGAGCTGCATACCCTCGTCACCCAGTAAGGGTAACAGCCTTTTAAAGGCTTCCTGTTGAACGAGGGTCAAACTATCCCAATCGTCCTGATTTATCCTTTGCAGAGGATGCCTAGTCTACCAACACAGGTGTTGGATTGACTACTAGTGCTACCAGATGTAGCCGGTGCGTATACGCACGGTGCGGCTAGCGCACAGAGGAAGACTTTCCTTAAAGCGGCGTTCGCCTCTACTTAGCCGATACGCCCTTATTAAGGGCTTAGTAGGAGAGAGCTCTCCTACTCGGGGCCAAGATTCCCGGGTTGGTCTACGCAAGATGGCGCTGATGCGGAAGTGAAAACGGAAGCGGAAGCAGAAGTGGAGAGAAAGGTGGAAAAAGAGGAGGAGGTTGTGACGATGGAAGGCAGTTCGCCGTCTTCATGCCTGAAGAAGAAAGGAAATGATGATCATCAGGACCTGGGGAGGAATCTTGATGAGATCAAGGAGGAGAAGCCTCAACCACCTCCCGAGGCTCCTTCGGGAGCCCTAGCCTTAATGGCTGTGTTCCCTTACTAAGGGTGTAGGTAAAGGGAGGGCCCCCTTTACACTACGGGACTCAGTACACGCGCGATCGGTCGAGGTCGCGCGTCTGTACGATAGAGTGAAATGTAAACTGAATATATATTTAATATGTAATTAGTCTAAATTAATTTAAACTAATGTAAACTATATGTAATACTAAGTAGAACATACCAAATTCGTACCTAGCTAAAATGTAGTGTACACACCTGTGTACCGACACGTGGATGGCTGACGCGCCACCACCCAAGGGCCCCTGCCCTGATTGGTTAAAATAACCAATGGTTCAAAACCTTTCAAACCGGTCAATACTGACCTCAACCGTAGTGTACTCATGTACAACGACACTAAATGTAACTCGAATGTAACCCCGTTACAGGACTTTCCACTAGCTCCACGAAAACGTGACAACGAAAAATATCCACGAGAGTACACTCCAAGTACCAAGAAAACTCCACCAGATTACTTGACGCAACTTGGGCCCATAACCTGTTAAAAACTTAATATAAAGCTTTAGGACACTTCCCGCGATCAGCTGCTACTCAGCTGCTACTCAGCTGCTACTCACCTGCTGGCAAAGTTTAGGATCAGCGGAAGATGCAAGTAGGTAGGCGCGACGTAGCAGCCGCAGAGAGTTCAGTAGGGGCGTACACTGATTTATATGCAAAAAGTAAAGTAAAGCATATTATGTATGGTTACTTAAGTAGCTATCCGGTAGTAATGCAACTTAATCTTGTAACCGCTATTATATGCATAAATGTATGCCTTACCTGAGCAGCCAATGGGATTCCACCATTCGGAAGAGTGTAAAGTCCAAAATGGATACACACTCTTCCAACAAATGTGACTATGCGCACGGAGAAAACGGGCGCGTAGTTACTGTTAGTTAACTGTAAGAAGAAAATGCAAGTGATATATTTAGACTGGACTATCCTTTAGTCCGTCACAAAAAATGCAATTTGTGTACACCTATTTTCGACTTTTGTGCGTCGTTGCTAAAACCTTGGAAAACCACAATATCGCGACTTGCCCTTGGTTTCCAACACTTCAGTTAGTAAAAAGGAGTAAAGCAATGAATCTTCGGGAATCTCGTTCTAGTTTTCCCAAGTATCTTTTGCTTCATCTCCTTCCAAATGATACTTTTTCCTCGTCTTTGATTAATCCCGGTTTGATCGTGCCACTACGCGTACGATTGTCTCCACACGTTCGGCTTGATTTGCCGGCTTGGGTAATCCGTTTACTTTCCGCGGTGTTTCATTCTGATTTTTCTTCCCTTTTGTCATGGATTGTTTTATAGCTACTTCCGGGTCTGCACCACTTTCTTCATGATTTTTATCTCCATTGACAAGCGCTTGCGCAACTTTCTTGCTTGTCTATTCATCTACGGTTTTATTTTGAAAAAGGCACCGAGCAGTCCTTACCATACGCTCTCTAAGGAGGAGAAATTTGTAACTGTAGTTTCGTCGCTTTTGCCTAAGATAAATGCTCTCTCGGCGTGTTTTTTCAATGCGTCGCGTCTCTCCAGACCATATATGGGGACCTAAACACTACAATATAGCAGATCTTCTAATTTCTGGAGGTCAATATTTCTCATAGGAGACTGTCTCCCGGATTCGGCCACGGGGGAGAAGCACTTTAGTATGCGGCTGCCATACTCAGCCGTCCCCTTCCCAGTAAATTAAACGCTACAGCCGATAAGAAAATCAAACACCAGACCAGGTTGAAAAAGGTCCAGTGCCTACTTTTCTTCCTTTCCATTCGGTGCAGGATCCCCAGCTTCTGTTATCTGTCGACGTAATCCTTTTTTTTGCAAAATAGACCTTCTGTATGGAATTTCCCCTGTCGTGGGTTCTAAGCACGTGTATACGACACTTGAACACGTTTTCAAACCATATCAGAAAATCTTCTACCATTTTAGCTGCACTGGTCTTAGTTTGAGCAGCTCAAACCCACGAATGAACGAAAAAGAGGCCAAAAAGTATGACCAGAATCTGTTTCCACGCCGGCCGTGGGGTTTATTGTGCCTTTCAGGGCACTACAACTACGAACGACACGATAAATCGGTGCATTGAACCAGAACCTTCCTTAACTTCGGGTTTCGTTGTCCCGTTCACTCAGTCCCGTTGAACAATTCGGACACTTGAAATCCGAAATCGGGATAGCTGGTTGGGATCCCTGGCCAAGCCTTTTCAATAGTGTATAAGGCCAGGTGTCTCCCATTCGGAGATAAAAGTGATACGAACTCTCACTATCATGTCCTTCTGTGACTGCATATATCACAACCACAGAAGTCGGCTGTCGAGCGTTGACACTTCTTGGCAATCATGTTTGCAATAACAATCGAGCCAAAGATTCCAATAGGAGACAGAACCTTCCCGTTCATAGTGAGCTCCTCTTCGGATATAATAAAAAACAACAAAACCAACGCTCAGCACGCAAGGCAACTTTTCCACAAAATTCCAACGAAAAAAACTTCAAGTCGCAAACTTAGAAAGAAGAAGCTTTAGTTCCGATAATCAACTCGTAGACTCACTGCCCCCGTGTCCATAACCTGTAAGAGATTGACACATGGATGGAGCGCGTTCATTGTAAAAAGAACGTTTCTCCGGGTGGGCCAGTACTCGGTGAAGTCACAATGCGCTTGGTGAGGAGCTTAGTAGAGAGCGCTTAAACGTAAGAAACGAACTTCCTAGTCCACAGTTTAGTCCTAGATTTGCAGTACAATTCCTCACACGTGCCACTGGGAGTTCGTCCTTTGAAAGTGACATTGTCACGTGAATGTCGAAGACTTCGTGACGTTTCATCGACGAGCGTATCCGGCTACTAGCGGTCAAGCGAGTGAAGGATCGTGCGACGATGCTCGACTCGGTTCGAATCCACCCACTCGGATGCGGACCCGTCTGGACATGGTGCCGCGACGTATACAAGTTTGTAGGGAGGTGAGACAATCTGTGTGTCCTTCCTCACGCGCCGCTGGAAGCAGACAGCGAAAACACGAGACGTGGGTCGATCGAGTCTCTCTCTCTTTTTCTATACTGAAGCCCAACCTTTTTGGCCTATTCTTCCTCGAATTCCACCAATGACGCGCGTCGGAGCCCTCGTCCTGGTACTACTCCTTGCGACGCTCGAGACGGCGTCGGGCATGGAGGTCCCGACGCAAGTGGGCTTTGAGTTCAATGGGCAGCACTCGAACTTTGCCCAGCAATATTATACGCTCTATACGGCGCGAGGCGACACGGCGCCGCTCGCGGACGTGGTCTTACCGTCCGACTTGCAAGACGCGCTGCGCGCCAAGTCGCTCAAGTGGACCGACTTGCCGGGCCTGCTCCAGCGCGCCTTCCTGTGGGATGCTGGCTACGCGCTGACGCCCGCGCACGCGCTCGCGCGCGTGTATACGCGCTGTGGGCGGTCCATGGCCGAGGTGACGGTGCCGCCCAAGGCATTTGAGCGCGTGGGGTGTCGGCTCAAGGCCTGCAACGGCTCGGACGGCTCGACGTTTCATCGGTCCTTACCGTGCAAGGCGCTAAATCTCTTTCGAGTCGTGCAGTGTGCCGTGGAGGCCCCGCAAGACGTCTCGGCGCCCTCGTACGCGGCGATCTGGGGCGACGGCGGATCCGCCGAGACGCTCCCCGAAGTGACCGTGCATCGGCACGCGTACGTCGATGACGACGGCACGCCCAGCTTTCTCTTTGCCTTGCACACGACCCTGCACGAAGTGGCCGACACGCAGTGTCCCGTCACGCCGGCCATGGTCATTCCGTGTGCGCCGTATCACTTGGTGAATCAATCCAAGTTCTGTCCGCCCGTCCCCGGGGCCCTCGCGCCGGCGTGGTTGAATCAGTACGCGGCCGAAGTGAAAGGCGACAAGACGTGGCTCGTCGTGCCCCTCTGTATCGTCACGTTCGTGACGTTTGGGGCCGCCATGGTCTATCGCTACAAGTCGGCGCTGCGGCACGAAGCACGGAAAGAAGTGGATCGCTTTCTGCGGGAAAATAAACATTTATTCGACAATGGCGCCGTTGAAGCGTTCCTTGTGCCAAAGCATAAGAGCAACCGGTTGTTACAGACGTCCCGGACGACACGGAGTAGCCAGGATCCGCGCTCGTCGTCCCACTCGGCTTCCTCGGACAGTGGCTACAGTTCGCGCGCGTCGTCGCTCTCGCGCTCTAGACCGTCAGGGCTAGACGAGACCGAGCCTCCCGCGAGTGACAAGGGGAGTCCGCCTGCTGCAGCGTTTGACGGGTTAGAAGCTGCACGTGGTTTGTCCGCGTCGGCGTTCGACCTCGTCGCATCCGATGCAGGAACCTCGCGCAAGAACGAGCTCGTGATTCAGAGCTTCCGCGTGTTTGAATCGCACCGCAAGATCCGGCGGCTACGCATTCCACTTGGCGAGCTGCAACTGCTACGTCCACTGTCGCATGGCACCACGGGCGAGGTGTGGCTCGCACTGCATCATAGCCACAGGCAAGTGGCCGTGAAACAATTAGTGCCGGAAAAGCGTCGTGTCATGGCTGCCATGGAGCTGTTTCTGGCCGAGATCTACCTCCTGGCACAGCTCAAGCATCCCCATATCGTGACGCTGACTGGGATTGCGTGGAATACGCTCGAGCATGTTCTCATGGTGCAGGAATACATGGAAGGCGGCGATCTGCAGCACGTGCTCGCGCAGCAACGAGCATGGGAGAGCGCCGGATCGACGTGTGGGTTCTCGGGAACCACCGTCGGCACCACGCGATCGGGCTCCCTGTCGGGAGGCCACCCACTCGTGGACGATGCGTCAGTGACTGCAGCCACGTCGTCTGGTTCCTTTGGCGGCGGCTTTGGTGCTGCGGCCGGCGGATTACTGCACTCCCACACGAATCTCTTCACGTGGTCCAAGCACAAGCTCGCGATCGCGCAAGATATCACGAGTGCCTTGGCCTATTTACACGGCCGAAGCCCCAAAGTCCTCCATCGGGATCTCAAGTCACGGAATGTGCTCCTCTCGTCGTCGCTGACGGCAAAAGTGTGTGACTTTGGCAACAGTCGACGCCACGGCGCGGGCCACGAGGACGAGACGACGCTCACAACCATGGCCGCCGTGGGGACGTTACCGTGGACGGCCCCCGAGCTGCTCCTGGGCGAGGAATACACGGAAAAAGTCGACATTTATTCGCTCGGGATCGTGCTGAGCGAGCTCGACACGTGTCTGCTGCCGTACCGGGATCCCGTGTCCCACGCGGAGCAACTGCTCCAGCATCCGCTTCGCTTAATGCGTTGCGTGATCGAGGACGGACGTCGGCCGCAGCTCTCGCCCGACTGTCCCCTCCCGATCACGCACTTGATCGCCGCGTGTCTTTCAAGGAACCCAAAGCTCCGACCAAGTGCCGCCGAGGTCGGCGCCTGGCTCGCCAGTGCGCGGGGGGAGCGACTCCTGCTGCACCCACACGCCAGTGCTCGGTGACGGCGCGTATACGTGTATACACTGGAGAAACGGTTATCCGCGAAAGCATCCGTACATTGCAAGTGGGTAGCGTTCGACACACGGACCTTCGGTGCGGTCCTTGGACCTTGTTTATTCTGCTTCGTCAGCTTCTTGTCATTCCATCTAGACTTCACCAGCGCGTCCGTACTTGATTCTCTATCGTCCGTGGCTCTCGTAATCCGAATCGCGATACGTGTGATACAAACCTTTCCTCGATTCTGTGCCTTGGTGACATAAAGATTTTATTACTTAAATTGAGTATGAAGCCTAGTAAAGCAGATGTGTGACAACTAGCGACTAGTGTACGTCGAGGACACGCGTAATAATCAAGATGTGAGATAACGAGCGAAAAATTACGTCGATGCTAGATTCCGACAACTTCCAGTGGACGCGAGATGAAGCGGCAACGAGAGGAAAAGTGAAGGACGCGAGCGAGAGAACTTCAAGAGGATGCGAGGTGCCGAGAACTTCAGGTGGCTTCAAGATACCACGCGGCAACGCGAAAAAGCGATGGACCACTACTTGATGCAACCACCAAAAATTCCACTGGCGCGAGGTGTGCGCGGCAGCTAAAAACGCAATGGGTCGAACACTATGAAACTGCAGTGGATGCGAGATTTGACGTGGCAGCTAGAAGACCTCCACAGAACGGTTAATGAATGGCGCGGCAACAGAAGTAAATTTCCACGGGACGCGAGGTGCATAAGCTTGACCTGGAAACAAGACGCCTGGATCAAGAGTAGACACACTGGCAAGCATTCGCAGACGAAAGCACGGTAGGCTCGGCTACCGGGTCCCACCATTCACAGAGAGAGCGTAGCCGCACGTCCCCGCTCTCACGCATGCGACGGATATGAAGCTGATATAGGCCTTGGCTCGTTGCCTCACAAATTCCTGGTTTGACGACGCTCCGTTCCATAGTCGGTCGTTTCGATGAAGCTACAGCATGTACAGGACGCTGCAGCGTAGCCCGCCATACCTGTGAATCACTGCTGGGGAGCGTTCCAACCCTTGGAGATATACCACTGCAGCCCATGGTACGGCGCCATTAAGAAGTCGCTGGAACTCGTGAAGGAAAAAATCCCAAGCTACTTCGCCACCGTGCAGTTCCAGAAGAGTTGTTGAGCGTCTTCCACAACGCCGAAGCCATGTATGCAGAGCACGTCCGTCGTGTGGTAAAGAATTTTTCTTACGCACGTTCAAGCCATTGTTTTGTAGACGGAACTTAATGTCTGGAAGAATGGGCAAGAGGTCCTTGTTGAGGGCGCGTTCGCGACGCCTGAGATAATCCCAATTAGGCTCTTCGGTAATTCCCAGCGGCGTATGCGGCTTTCTCGGGATCGGCGGAAGCGGATGTAGCAGGCTGTAGAACTCGTGGTTATGTCCCTGGATGAAGACGATTTTATACGAAGGTCCAATTGTGCGAAACCGCGCACTGTTCGATGGTAGACGAGGACCCGCTGCCGGCGGCGCATTCACGTCTAAATGGAGTAGTCTACTGACTTGGCGCGAGAAGAAACTAGCCCACTGGTCACGCGTATCAAAGGAATTTTCCGCGAGAATATCCATGCACAAGTTTTTCGTTGGCAGCTGTCGGTGGCGATCAACAAAGTCTTGAACACGGACATACCCTTCGTTGAAGAAACGGTGCGCATTCTTGGAAGATCGGACGATAAGCGCACCATGCGCTTTCGCCCGAAGGAAGTGGTTTTGCCAGTAGGGCATCTCAATCGCCGCCCAGTGTACGTCATCCATGGTGCAGTGCTGTTTCAAGAGGGCATGCCATACACGAAGAGGTTCGATCCAAAACGGCGCCAGGCGAACCCATGGTTTTTTTAATTGTTAGTCCATTCGGTATAGGAGCGTAAAGAACGTCAAAGCCACTGTAACCACCAGAAAAAGGTTCGGAGAGGAGAACAGACGCAGCGGCGAACCAGCGAGGAATTACGTGGGTTGATGTCACCGCAGCCATAGCATCTTGAAGAGAACAAATTTGAAGGGCGTGGCTGAAGGTGAGCGTTTCGGGTAGCCCTAGACCACCTTGAGCAGTCAGCCAGTAAGGCCATCCATCCGCCATTGGGCCTTGGAAAGCACGAGAGTCCGAGATCGCTTCCTTAAATAGGAATGGCTTGCATAAGCGCTTTACCTGCGAGATATCTTTAAACGGTACACGAGTCATCGCCGCAGTATACCAGAGTAGTGGCAGCACGATCGCTCACAGAACTACAGCTCTCCCCAAGAGCGTGCGAGCACGGTAGCGCCACAGCTTGCACCTGTTGACCATTGCTTCAAAAATTCGTGGGAATCGAAAGGCTGTAGGAAGGGTCGGACTCATGTGTTAACCAAGCAGCCAAACGGAACCTGCATCCGGAATGACATTCCAACCTTGCGATTCAAGCTCGACACGAATATCCGGAGGTAGCGGCGAGAATGGGAAGAGATGGGCTTGTCCACGTTGAGCTGGAGCCCAGCTGCAAAGGCGTAGGCTTCGACTGCTGTAACGAAGATCGGGCCATCGCGAAGATCCTGCAACACACCAGTGCAATCATCCGCAAAGGCCAGCCGATGGTGAGATTCATTATCACCCGGCACCCGCAATCCCATGTGTCCCGTGGTTTCACGAAGATAGCATAGCAAGGGCTCGATAAAGATGAAGAAGAGGGCGGGTGAAAGCGGGTCTCCCTGGCGAATGCCACATCCAAGCTCGAAAATTTACTCGCAGTCCCGTTGACAAGAACACGCACTACGTAGTGTCCCCTTGGAAAATGTCATCACCCAGTTACAGAGCCTTTCCAAAACCCATTTGCTTCAACACGAGAAGCAACGCCGGCCAGAGGACACTGTCGAATGCTTAAGTATAGTCGAGAAGTACAGCGCCGGCTCTCGTCCAGCCCAATCGCTCTGCAAGTGTCTGCAAATCTTGAAACCGCGTGGCGGATTGGCCCGCCATGAACAAATCCCGTCTGGTCGGAATGTAGTATCTTAGGAAGAATATCCCGTAATCGCCATGCGGGGATCCTGGGACCGAACTTCGCATCATGGTTGAAAAGCATCATGGACGGTAGTGGCTGGGAGAGTTGCGACCACCGTATAACCAGTTCCATGCAGCAAGGATCTGCATGCACAATGCGCCACTTTCCGTTCGGTTTACGAACAAAAAAGTGGTAGATGAGCCAGAAGTGCCAGGCTGGAGAGAGGGTCCAGACGTCTTAACGGCCAGTCCTGATGTCCTACCCTTGAATAACAGCGAGATGTAGGCCTGCCGTTGCGTCTTGGACATCTTACCCCGGTGGAATTGTTTGTGTTGAAGCTCTTCGTCGTTCATATGTCTGCACTTACTCTTGCACGCAGGTTCCGAGCACCACGTACTGCTGCGTAATATTCCGGTACAAATGAAAGGCTAACAATTAGCGTAACAATGAGTAATCAAATACGTATCGTAATCCAATTCTCCACTGTCCTCTAGCGACTTGAGCGTAAGGATCAGCAACTCAAACAAACCAACGTGAAGCACGAGAATTCAATGCGTGATAATCACTCCAGCTTCCACTGCAGCGTACTAGATAATCCACGTAAAATCAATCCAAGCAAAGCACACACAGTTGCGCGCTTGCTAACCACTCGTAATAACCACGTAAGTCGAAAAACAATTCAGAAGTAATTTATTAGAATTAAGTTTACACATAAAACTAATAATATGCAAATATACAATGTTTTGGACCTAACCTAAAGTTATGTACAATACACCACCTTTCCACCTAAAAGTCGCTTGAAAACCAAAATGGCGACGCTAGCTACTGCACAAAAAGCGCGCCCTTCCAAAAGTTTGTGTATACCATTTCATAGACATGAGCCCATCGGAATATATTGACTTTGGTTCACGCAGGCCAGGGTAAACCACATGGTGCTCAGCAACACACTTGTCATCGGCAAGGCTCTCCAGTTTGCACTCTCGTTGGGCATCAACACAAAAGGGCATGACGAAAAGGAGTTTGCCGCTTCTGATGGTTGGCTGCATAGCTTCAAGCAGCGGCACAACATCATGTCCTTCCGACTACACGGTGAAGCCAACAGTGCGCCAATTCAGGACCTTGAAGCCATTCGCATCGACCTGCGTAATATACCAAGGACTTCAACAAGAACTACATTTTTAACTGCGATGAGACTGGGATGTACTACCGAATGAATCACAAGAAGACTTTGGCCACTGGACCTTAGCATGGATTCAAGACGGATAAGTTCCGCATCACTGTGATGCTGACTTGCAATGCTAGTGGTGGGTGGTTTCTCTTCTTGGAATTTTTCGTTTGCTAGGCTTCTGATACTTGTTTATTTTGGCAGGCACTCAGAATCACTAGCCTCTTGTCATTGGCAGAGCTGACAACCAGCGCTTCTACAAGAACGTCAACATGAAGGATCTCCCCCACATCAACTAACATCACAACAAGAAGGCTTGGATGCGTGGTGACATCTTCAAGGAATACGTCCTTGGGCTCAACCGTCACATGTGCCATCACCAGAAGCGTATTCTATTTCTGTTTGACAATGTCAGACCTCATGAATTTGAGTCATGTGAAGGTACAGGAAGTTGTTTGTTACATTTTAGAATCCAACGATTGACAAAACGGTTGGAATTTTTCAGACGCACTTCTTTCCACCGAAACCACTCCACACCTTCAACATGCCGACGCCGGAATCATCGCGAATTTCAAGGTCAAATACAAAGCCCACTACATCAAGCACCTCCTGGATGAATAAGAGAAGACCGGCACTCATCCGTTCTCGGCAGACAACAAGTTTTCAATCCGCCAAGCCATCGACATGCTTGTCGAGTATTGGAACGAAGTCAAGCAAGCGACTATTGTCAACTGCTGGCGCAAGACGGGCATACTCTCCGCAGAGCTAAGATCTGGTTCAACTACCAATGCAGATTTTGTCTCTGACGTCACTATTAAAGAGCTTCTCAGCAAGATTCCAGAGCACGAGATCCACTACGCTATGAATCTCCAGGACTACCTTGCTGTCGTTGCTACGCTTCCAGTTATTGAGACCCTCAGCAATGATCTCTTCATTGCTGAGGTACGTATACAGGACGAAGCTCCCCTTGAGATGGAGGAGGACGAAGACGTTGGCGAAGCTCCTGCGCCCATATCTTGGTCACAGATGGAAGATGCTGTTGGAGTTCGCTTTGGAGGACTGGAGGAAAAGGCCTCTAATTTTGAAGCGGTCGAAGAGGTTTATAGACTGCTCCGCTCATTCAAGCGCTTCATAGTTTCCTCGAAAGTGTCCAACGCCAAGCATCGAACCATCTCCTCCTTCTTTTTACGTCAGAATTAGGCCTTTCCACCTTTGTAGCCCACACTTTCACACCACTCTCAATGAATTCGAAAAATAAAGTTTAAAAAAAAATTAAATTTCCGCTTATAACAGCCATCCGGAGGCACCGTCCTTGAAACTGTTATACACGGATACCAGCAATTCAGTATAACAGTGTGGTGGAGTCCAGTTCAAAATCGAACACCGAAGTGTCCTAAACTGAACCACCACCGTGCCCATCCGACCAATTAACGGAGGGGGTACCCTGCGGACCTTCGCCTGGGTTCCGATCAGGTGAGCTACCGGCACTGCAGGACGCCGAGTCCGATTCATCACGCGTCTCACCTTGTGTACCCATTGGTATGGGTGGCTACACACTCGGTGGACCGTTGCTTAGTGGAGACTTAGGGAAGATCAATATGGATGTACCACTTCTGGGTACTGATCCAAAATTCCAACGAAAGATAATGCGAAATAGCCGATCGGCAAACGAAGCGGAAATATTCACTACGAATGCGATTAAATGTGGCACTTGAGCGCCCGAGGCAATGAGTAATCCAGCCAATAGTAATCCTGGCACTTGATCGCAGCAGATCACGATGAGTAACCCAGCCAAAAAATAAACCGCTTCCCTTGAGCGGGGCGAACTTGAGTGGTGAGTGAACGTAACGAGTGCTCCCTGTCGTGGGGCTTCCGGATGATCTTTGTCCTGGCCGGGCTTAGGAAGCGTGAGGGGACCCTGTTAAGCTTCTGCTCCCAATGACTCAGTTTAAAATCCAATAAAAATCCAATATGTAAACTATATGTAAACCGTGTTCCTTACCTTAGATCTGCGTACAAAACACTCCAAGCACACAATTGGCCCAAAATACTCCGTCTTTTCAGCCAACCAGATCGATCCGACTTGAAACCGGTACACTGGTACAAACTGGTTAAGTATTTTCACTTGCACTTCACCACAGCCTCCCCAGAGTCTGGTAGAAGCCGCACAACGGTAGTGGCCCGATCTCAGAAACAGTCTTTAATTCCATGCAATCTTCCGAATCCAGTGTACCAGGTAAATCCACTTGACTTCCGATCGCCACATTTTCCACTAACATTTATCTTCATAGGTGATCGGCGCTCCCACTCTCCGCATCTTCAAACTCCTGACCGATCGGACCATTCGGATGGCTCGCGTGACACTCAGATTGTCGAAGAACAAGATGAGTCCCGAGTCGAGGCCGATCGGTCCCAACAAACCATTGATGCGCTCCGAAAGGAGTTGGAGGTGACGCGCAAAAAGCAGATCGTGACCGACGCCGCGTTCAAAAAGGTGCGCCGAGGTTCCAAACGACTCTAAAAGCTGATCGACGCTATACAAGCTGATCTTTCAGACTTGATGGCCGAGAATAAACGCCTCATGGCCCTGGTTTCGCACCAAAACAGATATGGTATGCCAATCCACTGATGACGCCACGTTAGATCGATCCTCACTTCCTTCTGTACGTAGATCCACTGGTGATCGATGTCTTCCCGACTATGCAGACACTTGTCGATACCGTTCGGCAGGTGTACGGCCACTTCGATCAGTTCCAGAAAAGATTGGAAGAGCTGATCAGTACTCGTCACGACTTGCGTCGTCTCGAGATCAACTGATCGCGTCTTCAGGAGATGCACACAGCGGTCGTTCAACAATGCTCGGAGCCTCAGGGTGATCGGTCGGTCATATACTCCCAACGACTAGAGATGGATCGGCAGATCACTGAGCTAAAGCTCACGATCGACGATTACTCCGGAATAATTAGTGCCTCCCAAGATCATCTCGGCATTTGGACCCAAGAGTCGAATCGACACTCGGGACTCGTCCGCGGGCGCCGTGATGATTTGGCTACGTGCCTATCCAAGTAGCTGGTTGCCGATATCATTCCTAGCGGAGTAGCGTCGAGCGACCTCGCGAAACCACAAGCGCATTTAGGTGGTGCTATCCCAACAAAATTCGGGTGGAAACCCTCGCCATCCATTGTCTGAAATTCCACCCCCCAAAATTAGCGCACAAAACGAGAAGCGCAAGGGTACATCTAGAGGCGCGAGGGCGTGGGAGCTAGCGGCTGATATCGACTACGAGAAGAAGCCAGCGGCGCCCCGGAAGAAAGCAAGACACCAGGGATTCTCCCACATGCGACAACGGACCCATCCAAGCCAGTACAGACGCGAAAATTCAGGCGCCCTCGCCACCAGCTGTCGGCAAGTCCAAGTCAGCATTAGCTTCGTTTGGCTCGGACTACGAGGGTGGATCAACGGATTCAGTTGATCTATCTTCTGCTCTAGCACGGAACCGATCCACACAGCGTCGCCGATCTGCTTCCCACAATCGAAACGTCAACGCCAGGGGGAGATCAAGTGGTGCACCCGAAGGGTGAACGCATCCAAGAATCGTCGAAGTCGGCTGTTGAGGCATCCAAGTTAACTGTTTCTGCCCGGTACTTACGACCTATATCGTCACGCATCGCTAGGGGCATTGCATATCGACGTGCCTCCGCCTCCTTCTGGTCTGGATGTCAACTCACCATGGTCTCCGGGGCAGATCGATTTGCTGCGTCGATCTTCTCCGATCAAGCAACAGCTGGCTCGAACCTTGTCCCGTCCAGACTACTGGCTCTTCCCACCGGCGGTCAGACAACCAGGTGCAACTATTGTGGCGACCCGATCTTGTCACCGGATCGCAGGTCGACCGCTTATATGACGCCAAACCATGGGAAGTTTTGTTGAGCCTCTATCTGAGCATCACGTTGACGCTGACTCCGTGGGTTGTCTTATTCGTGGGTCGTCTTGACCAGTATTACCAAGTCCAGTGTCAAGAGATCTCGGAATCTACCCACTACCTGGTACTTCCCGATGGGCAGGTGAAGTGGACAAGGAGCTCGGACGTTCCAGAAGCAGCGAAAACAGCGTCGGGGTCGGGAGGGCGAAGCTTGGTTGTCGATCTGCCAATTTGTGTTGGAGGGCATGCGGGCAAAGGAATGTGACATTGATGTCTTCCTATACCCCGTTGTCCTCCATATGGCTAGGCATTGCGCGAAGAAAGCCGGGGATCTGATTGAAGACGGAGCTTGGTCCCGGCTACCTCTGCGACACCGTAATTGACAACCTGCTGGACGCCCTGACCTCGGTGGACAAGGAGCAGCCTTGGCGCAACCAATTCCGTGAGAAGATCGCAGATCACCCAGCCGTGACTGTCCCTCGGCTATGGGGTGATCGCAGACGCTAACTTGGTAAGCGCGGATCGGGCAATCATTCATGTACTAATCATCAATAAAATTTCTTCTTTGAATACTCTATAGTCTCATCTGTCTTGGTTCTTAATCCCGTTTGTCAAGGTCCATTATTTCCACATCCACTTGTATCCATTCGAAAGGGTCATCATCATTGTCGCCGAAAAAAAAGATTCACAACCTTAAGCCACTTTGTCGTCACCGAAATATAATATATTCATCACAGTTCTCCACACAACCGTAGTTGTAATCACAATAAACATCACAAATTCACACCGGTCGGTATTGTCGATCTGTAGCAGATCGATATTGCCGATCGTAGCAGATCGGTGTCACCATATCTGAACTATTGTGAGTCTTGTTTTCCCACTTCGTAAGTCCGTGTCGCCCCATACCAATTCTGATTCGATCGACTTCGCTCGGACTTCTTAGTCAGATCGCCATAATCGAGATCGGATTCAACGATCCCAATTGTTTCCTTACGATCCTCTATTTGGATCGGGTGTCCTCGGTGCGTTTGGCCACAACATGTCTTCTGGGTCGATCTGTCATCCAATTGGGCGGTCGAATCGTCATCATCACTGTCAACATCAGCAACACCCCTCCCGAACATCCAGTATTTCTTCTCCTATCTTAATTACTTGGGCTGATAGGTTCGGTAGCGGGTTTCGGCCACTTGAGGATCATCCATAGTCGCCTCGAGTGGATCGGCAAGCACTTCAGGTGGGGTACCCACATTCCAGATCGGGTTTGCCGATCCATCAATACACTTCTCCCCGCCCCTGTGCATACACGCCAGGTCATCTGGTGAGGCGATCTTGATCGGTCCGCCCCTGTCAAACAGGCAATGCTGACCCCCGTCGACGGGATGCTCTACTGTGGCACCGACTTGAGTGGAGCATCCCGTCGTGTGTCACCATATTCGTCTCCAGCGATAATACGATCGTCCCCATCTGCCGTCGGTTCCACTGTCACCCGTTCTTGCGATACAACTGCGTTAACAACTCTTGTCACATCCGCCTTCAAGTCCACTGTATCGGGTGACTGTGACGGTGACCTCTGGCACATCCTGATCGCCACGTGATCTGGCCTTTCCGTCCGAGGTGGGAGGTCTTCTTCGGCTGAATTGTCGTCGCCGATCCGATCGGTGGACTTCCGCGCAAAGCTTTGCCACTTCATATAACGTCTTGATTCGATCGAAATGAATCCCATCCTCCACAAAAACTTTCTTTCAGCCAGCCACATACCGACGATCATACCGTTGCCTAACACCAGCGGTTTATTACCGATGTTAGTGACTCGTACCCGATCGCTTCGATCTCCACCGTACACAAACGTCGGCACCCAGTGATCGCCCCTGGTCACCCACAACTTCTTTGCCCGATAGTCCTTTCGAACTGAGATATTTGCCGATCGACCCACAGAAATGGTGATATCTTGGTCCCACCTCACCAGATCAGTACGTGATAGGTATAGGGGACGTCGACCAGCCAGCTGGATCTGGACTTCGTCTGGAAGCGTAAGCACTCCATGCGACAGATCGAGGCGTATGCCTGCCGGCACCATAAAATCCATACCAGTAATGCGTCTTGGCCGGCCAGCTTGCCAACCCAGGCGCTGAAGAAGTAGACCAATGAACCAGATAAAGTAATCTTCACAGACGTCCTCCCTTCGGTCATATAGGAATTTTCGCCGATTCTAATGCATTCTTTCCTCTGTGCATAGTCGATCTCTTATCCAACCTTACGAGCAAAGGCGGAGTCAATAATTGAGACTTCTGCACCAGAGTCAAACAGCATCGTGGACTTCTCGTTATTAATCTTCCCATATGCTTTCGCCTACTTGAACCATTTGTCGGGAGCGTGGTATTTCCAGTAACCGCGCAATTCGCCGGGCAGCAGATACAACTGCATGACGACCTTCGATCTGGAATATTCATCAGTCGGAAGAATGTACACCTAATGATTCCCGTCGCCTGCCCTTTTGCCGTTGTATCGCTGTCTTTTCCAACGAATGAATAGATGCTAGATGCAGATCACTCGGCTAGATCCAGATTCCAACCCGGTGAACGATCTGGCTTAACATCTTCTCAAAATCAGGTGGCAACATTCCCGCGTGTTTGTCGGGAACATACCACTTGCGCATTTGATTGAAGAAGTGCTCCATCTTGCACTGTTCATCCTCATGGATCTCTCCACATGCTTTACATCCAAATAGGCAGTGATCGGTGGTGTGGCGACGTCGTTCACACTTCTTGCACGTAATTCTTCGCCAGAAGCCCCGAGCATCATTCCTGGTTGACCCGCAGTGAGTGCACTTCTTATACGACGAATCTGGCTCCGATCTGTTGCCGTTTCCTGCCTTCCAATCGGCACGGCGTAACGCTGATCAATCTCTGGGTGCAGACCGGGCGACGAAAATGTGACGGTATTGTTCTCGTCTGTCTCCAGACTGGACCAGCCACTGCTCTTCCTTTCTGATCCGGAGCTCATAGCAGCCCCACGATCGCTCTGATCGCTCTGGCCGGTCTGGTCTCAGGTCTCTTCACATGATCATCTTGCACCTTCGATCGGGATCTGTTCGATCCGACAGCAACCTTCGTCCTCATACTGCGGGAGTGACGTAGAATACGTAACGTCTGTTCAACTTCTTCAACATCCCTCAGACGCAGTAAGGTTAGCTGATCGACCATCTCCAGATCGTCCAGCGTACTGATAAAGTGTCCCACTTGTTCTTGGGCAGCGCCGATCGGCGGATCGGTCGCCTTGATCGGGATCCCTGCACGCAACACAGCTACCTTTAGCCGGTGAATGTACTCGATCGGCGTTTCATCGCCCCCCTTCCTCATGTGGTGGTTGTAACGGGGTTACATTTGAGTTACATTTAGTTTTGGTGTACATGAGTACACTACGGTTGAGGTCAGTATTGACCGGTTTGAAAGGTTTCAAACCTTTGGTTATTTTAACCAATGAGGGCATGAGCCCTTGGGTGGTGGTGTGTCAGCCATCCACGTGTCGGTACACAGGTGTGTACACTACATTTTAGCTAGGTACGAATTTGGAATATTCTACTTAGTATTACATATAGTTTATATTAGTTTAAATTAATTTAGGCTAATTACATATTAAATATTTTCAGTTTACATTTCACTCTAAAGTGCAGTCGCGCGACCTCGACCGGTCGCGCGTGCAGTGAGTGTCGTAGGTAAGAGGGAGACCTCCCTTTACTTACATCCCATAAAGGGAACACAGCCGTTAAGGCTAAGTAGTCAAACCAACCCGGGAAATCTTGGCCCCGAGTAGGAGATCTCTCCTACTAAGCCCTTTATAAAGGCGTATCGGCTAAGTAGCGGTAGACACCGCTTTAAGGAAGAGTCTTCCTCTGTGCGCTAGCCGCACCGTGCGTATACGCACCGGCTACATTTACGGTACTAGGGACACCAAATGATCATGAAACATAGCTTTCTTAATGATATCCAGATCCAGATCTTACGTTTCATGCATCGAGGGTGATCTTAACCCCTCTATGCCGAGTAAGCCTAGGATAAGATCCAAGTGGATGCCGGTCGTGAACGGCTTGGTGGATTGGTTCTCCATTTTTCCGAGAATTTTGGTGAAAATGCTTTTCATAACTACCAAAACCTGCCTATCTCGCGTAGGTCTCTAGGTCGAGATTAAAAAACGACCTTACGTATTCGGGGGACTTTTCTCCTCCTCTTTTCCACCGATTCACATCCTCATCCTGACCTAAGTGTTTTTCGTAGGAAGATGCATACCTAATTTTTTTATTTCCTATTGAGTGCCCCCCTTTGTATATGCTTCGGATCAAGCTTGAAATCTCGAGCACACTCACGAGTTTCACCTTGAAAAGTATAACCCTGCCGTCTGTACCTGATCAAATCCGGTGGAAGGGGTACGTGTTAAAGTTGGTATTACCAAAGCGACCCCAATCGAGAGTTTATCGATCTACCGGGTCTAGCCAAAATGTGATAGACAATCCAAGACCCACATAAGAAACGTAAATCGACTCATAGCCACGATCTTCGACAGAAAACATTCAATGGATTCCTTATTCAAAATACGGGAAATCTGGCTTGGTTATGCGTTCCGTGAACAAGACTCCTGGCTATCAAAAATGCACGCGTCTCGCCCGGATTATATGAACGTGGGGGGGGGACTTAGCTAGCCCTCCGATCCCATTACCAAGGTACAAAGTACTGTACCTTAATTGTTAGGGAGTAAAACACAAAACTAAATGATATCAAGATTTAAGATATTACTTCTATATAAACCACACCAGATCTCGTGACTTACCTAAAATAAATATCTCAATATCCTGCTTCGTGTGGTGGAGTGGCCGAATTTTTGAGGTTAGATCAGGCGTTTCCACAGTGCCCGGACTGCCGACTAACGAAGGGGGTCCTCCGGTTGTCTTGTGACTGGCCTATGTCTTGCTCACCTTGTACACCCGACGGCTTGGGCGTGGGTTGCTCTCCAGGTGACCGGGACGTAGATCCGCGCGGTTCCAATGAAAGATTGGCATAAACTCGTAGTGAATCGACCGGTGTGTCGATCAGGTGCGAAAACAGTCGATGATCAGGACCGCTGATCAACGATCTTGTGATGAATCGACGAGATTCTAGAGATCACAGGTCGATAATCAAGATCGATGATCAGGGGTGATCAGGGCCAATATTCGATAATCTCGTATTCCCGATCGACTTAGCTGATCCAGCACAAATTGGCGCGATTGCGGGTTAATGATCGCAGATCGCAGGCTGCAGATCGATGATCTTGGTGGTGATCAGCGAAGGGGTACTTGATCAGGTAGCGGAAGTCTTCACCACCTGATCACCGAACCTCTTAAGCCTATTCCACTAATGGAACACCCAATATACTATGTATTCCTAGCTTAGACCTAAGAGGAGGGGGGGCGATCAGCACGTCCTAAGTGTTTATCGACGAATTTCACAGAAATCCACCTAGAGTTCCCGTAGGGAGCTGAGAGCAGCCGAACTTCTAGGGGCCAGAGTGAACAAATGGGGGAAGAGGTGAGAGCGCACTGCTCGATCACGTTCCCCCAAAAAACTCTTTACAGATGAAGCCGCTGACACAGCGGGTGGAGTTGAGGGTGAGTTCTGAAGAACCTTACGTATGCCGGTGGGCCAAAAAGTGCACTACGTGCTCCCGCCCGGACGTAAGGGGTGGGTATGCAAAAGAGAGGGAGGCGCGCGGAGATCACGCCTCCCTCTCGGTGATCTTACCGATCGCACGCAAAAGGAGAACTTCATTACTGCTTATATCCAATAACTACCAATTATCTAATATCAACCAATTAGAACTACCCATCCCAAGTGCCTCACCGACCAGTCAACCTGATATCCCAGTCGTCCATCGCTTACCGTTAGGTACCCGTACCTAGTTCCGCTTCTCATCCGATGGCCCGTCCACGTTCACCACAGTTGTACCTACAGTTGTACCCACAGTTGTACCCACAATCTACGGTACACCACAGTTGGACACAAAATATACAGTATGCTTCACCACATCCGTGATTGGTCGAATCACTTACTTGATCGATATTGACTACAATTGTAGCCGGTGCGTACACGCACGATGCGGCTAGCACACAGGAAGAATTTCTTAAGCGGCGATACGCCGCTACCTAGCAGATACGCCCTTATATAAGGGCTTAGTGGGAGATTGCTCTCTCACTCGGGGCCAAGATTCCCTGAGTTTACAGTTAGTAAACACTAACGCCTTATGCCAAGGCTTCCCTTAGTAGGGGGGTAGCTAAGGGAGGTGCTCCCTTTTACTACAACACTCACTGCGCGCGCGACCGATCTGGGTCGTGCGCCTAGCAGTATTCATTGTATTTTGTAAACTGATTTATTTGTTTTATATAAAATTAGCCTAACTTAATAAACTAATATAAAATATATGCAATACTAGGTAGAACTTACTTAATTCGTACCTAGCCAAAATGTAGTGTACACCACCTGTGTTCCAACACGTGGCAGGATGCCACACCTTCACCAAGGGCTCCCTCCCTGATTAATTAAAACAACCAATAGGTCCGAACATTTCGGACTGGTGAATACTTGACCTTAAGCGTTGTGTACTTACGTACACCAACGTAACCAAATGTGACCCTGTTACATCCTCCCCAATCAAGACTATTGCCACGCAATAATCAATTATAGTTGGGAACCCCAACTGCCAGAACTCTGGTCTAGAATGAGCACCTTTAGTGGTGACGAACATTCTCCACTAGAAGGGGATGACAACTACTCCGACTCCGGTATATCGGAGGAGGGGGGCCTAGGGGATAAGTCCCCTATGTATGACCGCTCCAACAACGCCGAACGGCGATGTCGGCAGCCTAATCCTTTCCCCACACATTGGGAAAATGCGCATACTCGCGCGCTCCCATTACCCACTTCGGATAACGAATCCGGGTCTCCGACGGCGACCATCACCAATGAGCTGGATGCGGCTCAGGAATCTCAACTTTCCGTACAGGCACGAGAGGCTGCATCACGCGCCCCTAAACGACCTTCACGGGCGGCATATCACTTTGACGGTCCTCGTGACCTCCAAAAGTGAACTAAGGGCGAGGTAAGGAGGGGTTTAGCCTTCCATACCTCTTTCCCTACGGCTGTACAGACGCCTCAAACCACACGCCGGAAACAACTCCGGGATAGACTGCTCACGCAGAAGCAGCTCAATGCTACCCTATACCGATAGCCCCTAGAGAAACAGGCACAGGGTGCCGTTGTTGAGAACCTCCGCGAGGTTCCCTTCGTTCTCCTACAAGGAGAGGATGCCGAAGAGGCAGAGCGTAAGTTCCGCGCTTGGGCGGAAGGGGAGAAACGTCTCCCTAGCTTTACCTAGCTGTACAACAGCTATTCCGAACGTGACGTTCGGATAGAGAGGTCATTGCGCTTGGCGTTTGCCAGAGCCAAAGCGATGGGTCAATTACGTGCCACTTATTATGATAGCGCCCATGCCCTTGATGTGGTGCCGGAGAGCAATGCAAACACTGCATCTGCCTCCGGCGAACTCCCAACTACTGGGAGTGAAGGGGCTGTTCCCGCCCCTTTGGTCGCCGACTCGCAGCGGGATTCTCCCGCTCGAAAGCGTCAACGACGTCTCGGCAATCCTGCCGCAGGGGGGTCTCGGACTCCCACGAACTATGTGAATGTGGATAACTTTTTCACTTCACTAGATACTGGTTTTTACCCCGATGATGGCGTCGCGCCACCAGACGCTCCACATGATAATGTGGAGTAACCTCCGAATCGAGAACTGGAGGAGGAGGTCGCGCAATTGCGACGTGAGTTTCGCGAGCGCTGTGATCGACACAGCCATCGTATCCGGGAAGTTAAGGATGGACTCCACGATGAGGGGGATGCGATTGACCGCATGGAGAGGCGGATTGGCTCTCTCGAGTCGACCCTTGCGGAGTTTCGTGGTCGCATTTCGGCCCTGACGGAGATGTTTTCACTCCGCCCTGCCGTGTCTTACGGCTATGCGCCTTCCCAACCTCCTCCAATATGGGACCCGCCTCCCGGTTCTGGTATGGCTTAAACATACCCACGTAGAAGGTTGTATGCGTACGCATCGCCTTCGGAATATCCAGGGTGTACGCCAGGCCCTTTCGGGCTAGCACCTTGAAAGGCCCCACAAACCTGGGGCGCAGTTTGTTTTTTAAGACATTAGAAACTGCATGTGTAGGAATACTTTTAGCGTTTAAGAAAACACTTTCTACTACTTTACACGCCCTTTTGTTACGCCGACCCTTGCGGTCGGCCTGTTCCTTTTGCTTGTCTTGGATTTCCGTCATGGCATCGCAGACGTGTCGTAACACACTAAGGCGCGTTGATAAAAACTTATCGATGTGCTTTCGCACAGATACAGGCTGACATCGGGGAATCCTCCCCCCTCAATCCCTAGGCCACACACACGTGGCGTCAACGGAACTCTCGGATTCCCTAATCCGTTCACATAAAACGGGGTAAACCCCGTAGATGCATGTATCGAATTGTTGATAGAAAATTCGGCCATAGGAAGCATATAACTCCAACTCTTTGGATATTCCGGACATAAACTCCGTAGAATGTCCTCTACAGAGCGATTAACGCGTTCCGTCTGACCGTCCGTCTGCTGGTGATCCGCAGTGGACATGAGGAGCTTGGCGCCCATCACCTTAAAAAGCGCCTCCCAAAACTGTCCCGTAAAGCGCGGATACCGATCAGATACAACAGAATCGGGTAGACCATGCTGTCGAAAGACACGGTCTAGGAACACTTTCGATGTTCCTTGTCCATCAATGGACTCTGGCTGTAACGGGGTTACATTCGAGTTACATGTAATGTTGGTGTACATGATTACACTACGGTTGAGGTAAGTATTGACCGGTTTGAAAGGTTTCGAACCTTTGGTTATTTTAACCAATCAGGGCAGGGGCCCTTGTTGTGGTAGTGTGTCAGCCATCCACGTGTCGGTACACAGGTGTGTGAACTAAATTTTAGCTAGGTACGAACTTGGAATATTCTACTTAGTATTACATATAGTTTATATTAGTTTAAATTATTTTAGGCTAATTATATATTAAATATTTTCAGTTTACATTTCACTCTAAACTGCAGTCGCGCGACCTCGACCGGTCCCGCGTGCAGTGAGTGTCGTAGGTAAGAGGGAGACCTCCCTTTACTTACATCCCGTAAAGGGAACACAGCCGTTAAGGCTAAGCAGTAAACCAACCCGGGAAATCTTGGCCCCGAGTAGGAGATCTCTCCTACTAAGCCCTTTATAAGGGCGTATCAGCTAAGTAGCGGTAGACACAGCATTAAGGAAGAGTCTTCCTCTGTGCGCTAGCCGCACCGTGCGTGTACGCACCTGCTACATCTGGTAGCACTTGTAGTCAATCCAACACCTGTTTTGGTAGACTAAGGCATCCTCTGCAAAGGATGAATCAGGACGATTGGGATATTTTGACCCTCGTCCAGCAGGAAGCCTTTAAAAGGCTGTTACCCTTAATGGGTGACGAAGGCATGGAGCGCTTAGTGGAGGAGGGTCTTGAGGCCGTAAAGGCAAGGGTAAATGCCCTCATCGCTCATGAGGCGAGTTGTAGTGGAGGTCGTTCCACGGGGGTGCGCCCCCCCCATTATCATTCAACATAAAGGAGTTCACCGGGGAGAAGGGTGA
>CM047582.1:1155791-1196432 GCA_026184515.1 Peronosclerospora sorghi
CCCCAGTAGGGCGCCCCGCACCTACTGGGAGCCGTCGTTTCCCGACGGCTTGGGCGAGGGCCTTTTACCTACCCTCGGCCCCCTCCAGCGAGTGTCTCGCTGGGGATTTTGTGAACATCTGTTCCGCAAATGATCCACGCTTCCACACAGGAAGCACCTTAGCGGCCCACGACGCTGCAACATAGCTAGGAACTACGCTTCGGAGCCCTGCGGAAAGAAGTGAGAGTGACTCCTAGCGGAAGGTTTCTCTTTCGCTTATACCTGACTAAGGTCCATGGGTTCGGGACCCACCATAGAGGAACGGAAGTTCCTGTCGGCGTTGAACGCCATCTTGAATGCCTCTTCCAGGGATTCTGGTCGGCATCGGAACAATTCCGAATGTGCTGGCCCTTCTCTCAGACCTCCCATGAAGACGGGGATGGACACATCGTCCGAGTACGCTTTCGCGTAAATCCCTGCCAACTGGGTCTTAAGCTCCTGGATATAAACCTCCAGGTCCTTGGTGCCTTGACGGCACCTCAGGAACGCCAGTTGATTCTGGAAAACCAGATCAGGCGTTGCGTACATGTCCATGAGCTTCTGCTTAAGGACCTTCCATGTTGGGAACACCTCCGTGACTGACTCCGAACACGTAAACGCCCATGTACAGGCTTTGCCCGTAAGATGGGTCAATGCAAGTCCCACTTGCAAGTGATCAGCGGTCATATTCGCTGTGGCGAAGGCCGTTTCGACCACTCGCAACCACACGTAAAGGTTGTCACCCTTCGCTCCGGTGAACTCCTTTATCTTAAACGATAATGGGGGTAGCACCCCCGTGGAATGACCTCCACTACAACTCGCCTCATGAGCGATGAGGGCATTTACCCTTGCCTTTACGGCCTCACGGCCCTGATCCACTAGGATCTTCATGCCTTCTTCCCCCGTTAAGGGTAGCAGCCTTTTAAAGGCTTCCTGCTGGACGAGGGTCAAACTATCCCAATCGTCCTGATTCATCCTTTGCAGAGGATGCCTAGTGTACCAGCACAGGTGTTGGATTGACTACAAGTGCTAACAGATGTAGCCGGTGCTTATACGCACGGTGCGACTAGCGCACAGAGGAATACCCTTCCTTAAAGCGGTGGCTACCGCTACTTAGCCGATACGCCCTTGTTAAGGAATTAGTAGGAGAGTTCTCCTACTCGGGGCCAAGATTCCCGGGTTGGTTTACTACGTAGCCTTAATGGCTGTATTCCCTTTACGGGATTTAAGTAAAGGGAGGGCTCCCTCTTACCTACGACACTCACTGCGCGCGCGACCGGTCGAGGTCGCACGTCCGCAAAATAGAGTGAAATGTAAACTGAATATATTTAATATGTAATTAGCCTAAATTAATTTAAACTAATATAAACTATATGTAATACTAATTAGAATATTCCTAATTCGTACCTAGCTAAAATGTAGTGTACACACCTGTGTACTGACACGTGGATGGCTGACACACCACCAAACCAAGGGCCCCTTCCCTGATTGGTTAAAATAACCAAAGGTCCGAAACCTTTCGAACCGGTCAATACTGACCTCAACCGTAGTGTACTCATGTACACCAACACTAAATGTAACTCGAATGTAACCCCGTTACAAATTTCGTGCAAATGAGCAAGTCCTGGGGTTGTTGATGCCGATTTTAAAATCAGCCAAAATAGTTTAAGATTGACCCCGCCCTATTACGTCTAGATCGTATCGCATTCCGTCACTTTTCTACTCTAGTCCACAGCTCCTATTTTTAACGTTATCTCTCGCCGTTGCCTATCAACAAAGGTGTCTTTACGGCCAATAGGCATCCATCCTCGTCCCATTTCGACCAATCAGTTCCGATCGTAGACCATGTATTTTCGCTTTTCATCGCCATAGGTCTAGCCACGTGGTCTTGTAAAGACACAACACACGAGTTGTATGTCATGGGGAGATCTTAGACTACCTGGTCTGATCATTTTAACCAGGTAGGATATTTATAGCAGGGATGTACTGTTACGCGACGCTCACCACGCGGTACATGGTTTAGCTATGTGTTAAAAAAAACAAAAACCGAAAAGTAAGTATATTATGTAAAGTTACTTAGGTCAAATAAAACAATACGAAAATGTTTAACTTGAGCTAAGACTTGAAAATGTAATTATCCATTTTAGCCAATGGAGTGTCACTATCATGAAAAGACGTGAAAGCCAAAATGGCTACAAGTATTTCCAACAGGTCGAGCATGCCCCGCATCTTGCAAAACCACCTTTAGTACCTCCGCGAATTGCTCGAGCGAATCGTAGAAATTGTTTGATTCGGTTGCAGGGTCTGCTCATCCCTGCGCGAATCGCTCCAGCAAATCGTGGAAATTGTATGATTCGATTTCAGGGTCTGCTCATCCCTGCACATCCTCTCCTTTGCGTTTTCCCCTTCCTGTTGCCCATCCTCTCTTAACGTGTAGAGGCGGAGTGAACTTCGTTACATTGCCATCTGAAACATAGCTGAGAGCCCTGCATCACCTCATCTATGTCGATGGCCCTGCTATCGAACTCTCACAACCGCCCTCGGTCTGGGGGTTCCGTGGGGTTTTCTCGCTCTGCTTGTACCCAAATATTGCCTTGAAAACCATGCGAAACAAATAATTGAGAGAAGAAATGTAACTCCCTAACGCTTAGCATCTTGGCAGTGGCTCTTCTTGTGACATGATACAAACAAACAGCACAGGCAACGCTGCTTTTGCCGTGGGAAAGATGTTAGCGCTGTGGTAGTGGAGGCAGGACCAGTATCATATGGTCCACAAAACCACCCTCGCTAGACGACGCTAGAAGATTCGTACACACTATTGCATTCATCCATATGTTACGACCGTCTATATATTATAAAGAACAGGATATGTAGAATAAAAGGTCCGATACAAAAGCTCCGTTATTGCATCTGCATATCTCCTCATACAAAGAGACAGTAGGTAACAAGGTGTCAACACAATTTGCAACGTAGGAAAGGAACAGTGTGACACCTATCATCCATGATTGACGATACAAGTCACATACTACCTGATGCTACCGTACGACAGTGTATCGACATTACGGTCCCATCCTAGGCATTGCATTCCTCCACTTGGTTCTAGTTTTCAAGCTTCACCTCACTTGTAAAAAATCTCGCAACGATGAAGTTTGTTGCCCCACTTGCTGCAGTCGTCGCGTCCTTTGCGCTCACCGTTGCTGCCGATGTGAGCGGTGGTCCCACTTGGGGCTATCGCTCGAATGACGATAGTCTTGTGGACACATCCAAGTGGGCCGAGACCTGGCCAGCATGCGGTGGAGCCCGACAGTCTCCGATTAACATTGTGACGAAAACAGCGTCAAGCAAGCAAAAGCGGAAGGAGCTTCCGCTCGAATTTAGTGGCAAGTGTCGCACGTTCAATCTGACAGAACCGGAAGAGCCGCTCGCTGCGTATGTGGCTGGAGGTTGGTCAATCGTTCGAATTTTTTCATGCCAGGAACCGACTAACTCTGTGCTTAGGTGACTGCGCTGTATCAACGAATGGCAACGACTTTGACTTGGCTCAATTTCATTTGCACGTTCCATCCGAGCACACACTGAATGGAGAGCCACTAGATGGTGAAATCCACTTTGTGCACAAGTCTAGCGACGGCAAATCACTTCTAGTGATTGGCATTTTCCTCGTACTTGCACCGGAGTCCAATAAATGGCTCGACCCTCTTCTCGATGCGCTGGAGCTGGTCAACTCTAATGAGTACTCGGACGCTGTCCTCGTCAAATTGTAAGTTCTTCGAAAGGCTGTTAGTGGGATGATACTCACAAATGCTTTTTTATAGGAGATCTTACTCCTCGTTAGTGAAAAAGAGCGCCAAGGTCTCTGGAATATACAACTACCCTGGTAGCCTCACCACGCCGGGTTGCGATGAGAACGTGGACTGGTGGGTGGTGGAACACCCCGTCCAGATCTCCTCCATCGACTTTGGTCGCCTTCGTCAAGACTTGGTAGAGAGCCGCATTACAAACAAAGGCACGAACGCTCGGCCGCCACAGCCTTTGAATGGCCGTGTCGTCACTTATTACAACTAAGAAGACCTGCCACCACCTTGTCTACATTTCCAGAGGTTCAGCCATGCTCACTGTTAATACTGCATTGGACATAATACATTTCCATTCTTACAAAAATAGGCTCTTACGACTACACATTCAAAAAGATGAAACTGCATTGGCTATAAAATGCATATGGATCGTCAAGTTAGAAATCAAGACTAGGATTGTTCCAAGCATTGGATCCTCTAAACATTACGTAAACACCTTCCGTTTTAAAAACTGAGCATAACTAAATTGTGGCGTCGGGTCTATTGCAATCGACGCACCTCTACCTAGGCGCATCTTGGCTGACCAATCTTTCAGACCAGGTAGGATAAGACGTACGCAAGGCCAGTTTTCTTTCCCAGCCCAAAGGAGTTTTTTTTCGTTAAGTTGTAATTTTCGAGTGGTTCGATTGGTACGGGAGAGAGTGAAAGTCCCTTCATTTTCGGAGGTCTCGAGGTGTTGTTTTTCGTTTTTTCGGTTCTGGATAGTTTTCGGGTTTTCGAAATGGATGAAGCAGTGAAAAAACCCAATGATGCAGTTCTTAAGGCAACTCTGGAGGATTTAAAAGAGGTACAAAGTTTGCGTACGTGTAACAAGCACAGGGGCAAATTTCGGTCGAAACCACGACGTCTGGGTCGAGGAAAAATTACGGTCCTTTTGGTCTACAAATCACCTTGAACGATTTGAACGGAGATTGAGGGCGGGAGGTGGTGTGGAGATGTGGTCATAGCTCCTCAACAAGCCCAAGGTGCAGCCCCAGGTCTAGAGGGATGAATTACTGGCCAAAACATGCAGTGTCCACGTTTAGGGCAAGCAGAGTACAGCAAGATACTTAAGCTGAACATCGAAAAGTTTTCGGTTGCCGACATATACCGGTACTCGGTGCAGGTTCAAGAAGTAAGCGTATCTGTTAATGGAGGCAATTGATATTGCCAAAATTGCCTCTGGTCTTGCTCTAAGATGAACTAGCTAAGAGAACACTTGGAAGGATCAGCGCAAGAACAGTTTCGTCCAAATATAGGGACATGGTGACCAATGTCGCCTTATTTGCAATCTGTGTTGGATCAAATTTTTCATACATTCAAAGTGAAAATTTCTCATTCCAGATAGCTAATTGTTTCGCCTTCGAGAAAAGTTCGAAGAGGACGTGGACCGAGCACTACCTATACCTAGTAGCTCTAGCCCAAGTTTTAAAAAGCTTTAAATTAAATAAAAAGGACCCGAAACTATGGCAGCTACCCAGACTTGGAACCAGTGGGTAATTACCCATACCCGGACTCACTGGGTTGGGTATGGGTAACGGCATTACCCAACCCATTTACCCATGGGTACCCACGAGGTACGGTACATGTATTATGTACCCCAAAAAGCGGAGCAATGGAGCATAATGCATTTGCAATGCAAATGGTGACTGTAATTGTAGATTAGATGCAAATTGTTGTGAAACAGCAACTGAGCCATGCGACAGCAAAACGCTTACCCTGGATTCTTCCATTGGAATGTTATTTACAACACAAATTTTGCATCTAATCTACAATCTACAGTCACCACTTCCCATTCACCACTCAGTACTCACCAGTCACCATCCACAGTTCCACCTCCATCCATCTACCCTTCCATCCCAGTGTCCTTCCATCCACCTGTCATCCATCTGTCATCCATCTGACATCCATCAAATCCAATGGAAGATAATCAAAGCCAATCCATTAACCTAGTGATAGTGTCAGTGCAATCAGTTCATTTAATCCTGCTACGCAGGATGCTGGTGGTAGTATGAGTATGTAGGGTATCTCTGCTGTGCAAAAAAATCACGGTCCTGTGTTTACGAATATTACACGTTGGAGAGAACTAAAGATGGAAGAACCAGGGGTGGGAAGAACCTGAAGGCCGACTGGTACAAATGCAACCGTGAAAAATGTTCAAAAAAGGTCAAATGCATGGCAGGCATAGGGACATCCAATCTCATTCGACACTTGAGAGATCAGCATCATATAAATCAAAATGGACCCATCTCCACGGGCAACATGACGTTGGATGGCTTTATCAACCGAAATGGAAAAAGACTGAGAGCAACCGAGGTGGAACAGTTATCGGCCTATTGGCTTTTGTCCTAGCGAAATCATGTTGATTCTTGTATTTGACAATGACATTAATATTTGGCACTACTAATCTACTATTATGATCTTCACAGGATTGCCTTACGCATGAATCGCTAAAAACACGAATCATTGAGTTTTTTTGCGGATGCTGATATTGCCTGGGCGGTTGTCGAAAGGAAAACATTCAAAGACCTTCTCGCATCGTGTAATCCAAAGACGTCTACCATGTTGATAAAGCACCAGGCGTTGGCAGATCACGCAGCTGCAATGCACGTTCAGATTTTGAACAATCTTGTACAGGCTATTCAGTATGATCTGGAAGACTTCAATTCCGTTCACTTCACTACGGACTGCTGGACTTCGCAGGGACAACGCAGTGGATTTATGTCGCTTACCTGCCATTGGATTAACAGCAAGTTTCAGTTAAACCATACACTTCTTGGCCTGGAACACCTTAGCGGTTCGTTGATCTGTCGTTGCAGCTTTTTCATTGATAACAGAACTTGGCTAATGTTCCATATCTTTTTTAACAGGTTCTCATACTGGTGAAAATCTTGAAAAGTATTATTTCGATATGCTGGAAAAGCTAGGCCTAACAAAGCATCATGGTCACGTGACCGTTGATAATGGGTCAAATAACAAGGCCCTCTTTGAAGCCTTTGAGATGAGAGAAAACGTGGAGTTTAGCACCGAACAGATGATGCACCGATGTATGGCGCATGTGCTAAATCTGATTGCCCGATATGGTCTGCATGAATTTGGACATGTTGAAGATGATGAAGACAATGTCGAAGAAACTTACATTATGAGGTAAATTTTTCAGCCTTGTCCTGATTGCTGATGTTACCACTTGAAAATTTACCTTCTTTTTCTTTTAGAATAAATGTCATTGTAGACAAACCGGATGGTGCTGATGTGGACATGGAACGGTTTATGAGAGAATAAAAAAATAAAAAACCTGGCAAAGCATGTGGCTTCAAGTCCTCAACGGCGGAAGGAGCTTTCTTGTGCCGTGACTTTGCAGCAACCAGATAGCACGGTGAACAGCATTCTGAGTGATGTTACCACTCGCTGGAATTCAACATACCTGATGTTTAGAAGAGCTCTGCAGCTTAAGTAAGTGCGGTCATCCTCAAGGACTTGTTGATAGAGTGACGGAGAAGTCCCGCAATCATTCTAATTTCCATATGCAACAGAAAAACGATCCTCCATATGACAAAAAGCTTGGATGACTACGCTAAATTTCATCTAACGAAAGTGGAATGGGACAAGCAGGAACGGGTCTGCAGCTTTCTTGCACCACTGCATTGGGCAACCAATGAGATATGTGCCTCGAATTTCCCGACCCTGAGTAAAGTTATTCCTCTTTACTCGCCTGTCGTGAAGGAGTTGAAAATTATGATAAATCCACTTAATCAACAACACAAAGAGGTAATAAGACAGTCCTCCTTGCTTTACTTCCCGGGTACTTAATACTTACGCCCGAACCAACAAATCAATCAAACACACTTGGGGCACATTTCCACAGGTGGTACTGGGCTGCTCCTAACACTAGCGCGCTTCAACCGTCTGCTGATCCACTTGTTAGGGCGTGTGCTCAACAACTTCCTTGTATTACACTTGGTTTTTTTATGGGATCAAAAAAGAAGGTTTTTGGTTTTTAAGGGCCGCCAGAGATCTTACCAGTTCAGGGGAAATTTCGTTCTATTAAGTGTTACCAACTCCTACATCAAAGTCAATCACTTTTCTCACCCACTACTTCTTGGTTACTTCAGCGCTGACTTCAATACTGGACTCTGGAGCCGTCGCAATCCTCTGTAATTTGATTGATCAGATTTGCCGTTGCGATCTGGCCATCGCACCCTCTGTAACTTGATTGATCAGATTGCCATCGCGATCTGTCAGTCGCGATCTGGCCATCGCGATCTGGCCGTCGCGATCTGGCCGTCGCAATCTGGCCGTCGCGATCTGTCCGTTGTGATCTGGCCGTCGCACCCTCTGTAACTTGATCGATCATATTTGCCATCGCGATCTGGCCGTTGCGATCTAGCCGTTGCGATCTGGCCGTCGCAAGTCACTGATGATTGGTCAAAATTGTTCATCCAAAATCAAAATACTTAACCACTTGAGAACATCCAGGAACATCTAGGCGATCAACTCAAGCAGCCGAGGGTGCATAACGTTTCGTTGGCTCTGCCGCTCTGCGTGAATCCGCCGTTGTACTGGTAAGTTGCGACTATATCTTATCTTTCTGTGGCGTTGCTGATGGTTTGTGTCCGTGGTCTGGTTACTCTGTTATCCCGTGTGCCCTAGCGCCATTTGGTGATGCATTATGAAGCCGAGGGCACATAACTTTTCAGAACTTTTTTTGGCTCTGCCGCTCGGTATGAATCCGCCGTTGTGCTGGTAAGTTGCGCCTATGTCTTATCTTTCTGTGGTGTTGCTGATGGTTTGTGTCCGTGGTCTGGTTACTCTGTTATCCCGTGTGCCCTAGCGCCATTTGGTGAGGCATTATGAAGCCGAGGGCGCATAACTTTTCGTTGGGATCTGTAGCGCGGTATGAATCCGCAGTTGTGCTGGTAGGTTGCGCCTATGTCTTATCTTTCTGTGGCGTTGATGATGGTTTGTTTCCATAATCTGGTTGCTCTGTTATCTCGTGTGCCCTAGTGCACCTAGTTACTGAAAATTTATGGAGTTGAAGACGCTCAAGTTAGCGTTAGCATCACTGCCATGGTGCTAGAGCCCAAAAAAACTTTGCCAAGACATTGTGAAACTGCGAGAAGCAGCACTTGGTGCTAGCCGTGGATATAAGCATCTTGCTAGAAGACAGAAGCATCGCACTACTAGCATCATGATATACTAAGTGTTCATATTGTTCACCTATTGGAGACATAACACAATCTTTGACACTAATATTCAGTGTTTGAAGAAATCACCAGCGTAAAAAGTGTCATCGTACTAATTTGGTGGAGCGGCTGATCAAAGTTTTTGACGCTTGATCAGGCGGTACCACGGCGCCCGGACTACCGACTAACGAAGGGGTTCCTCCGGTTGTCCTTGACTGCTTGTGTTTCTGCTCACCTCGTGTACCCGACGGCTTAGGCGTGGGTCACTCTCCAGGTGGCGGGGATGTAAGCACGGCAATTCCATGATGCAAGATTGGGGAACTTGTAATGAGTTGGTTGAGGTGCTGATCAGACGTGATCCGGTGTAATCGAGCTCGAATCAGGTGCGAACAGGCTTGATCAGCAGTGATCAGGCTTGGGCAGGCACCGAAAGTCGTTGATCAGCGGTGATCAGACTTGATCAGGTGCCAAAAGTCGCTCAGGTACAAGTTGGTGCGATCTGCGAGTTGTTGATAGCGGGTCACGAGTAGCAGAGTGTCGATCAGGTGTCGATCGGCGAAGGGGGTACTTGATCAGGCAGCGGAAGTCTTCACTGCCCGATCACGGAGCCTCTGAGTCTTTAAACAGCTAAAGGAACACCCAAATATATGTATTCCTAGGCTAGAACTACGAGGGGGGGATAAATTTCGCTTAATCCACCTAGAGTTCCCGTGGGGCGCTTACATCAGCCGAACTCTAGGGGCCAAACGCGAACCAAACGTGGAAAGGTGAGAGCGCTGCTCAATCACACTCTCAAAACCAAAAAAAAAACTTTACTGAAGAACCGCTGACACAGCGGGCGGAGTTGCGGGGTGAGTTCTCAACACTCTACGTCTGCCGGTGGGCCAAAAAATGCACAAAGTGCTCCCGCCCGGGACGTAGAGGTGTATACTAATAATGGAGGCGCAAAGGTGCCGTCCCTGTAGGGTCCAAAGGGGTTGAACGAAAAAGGAGAACTTTATTATTGCTTAAATCCTAAGAACTTCCAATTTCCTAATATCCACCAATCAGAACTACCCGTTACAGCGTCCTCCGCCGACCAGTCGACCTGATTTGTCCGTCGTCCGTCGCCGCTCGTCGATGTTCGCGGAGTACCTGTACGTAATCTTCCCATCTTCCTATGCCCTGTCTATGTCCTGACTATGTGCACCACGGTTGTACACGCAACTGTATACGCCGTGGTACCCACAATCCTATAAGATTACGTACCGATTCTGACCGTAATCGCCCCCCTAAATCAGGCCCTATAATAAGGCCCTATAACAAGGCCCTATAATAAGGCCTTATAATAAGGCCCGTTATTGGGCCCAATTATAACACGCTTTACGACACTAACGTGTAGAGTTTGGCGAGATAAAAATATACCAAGAACTAATAAATGCCGCAGATCACCTTCATGTTGTAAATAAAGACTCCACTTCACCACACGCCCTTATGGCACTGGATTGAGAAGGTACGCATCAAATATTGTCAAATGTTTTATTTTATTTTCGTAGGTACATGATGTTGAGAAATTTCATCCTTTTTTATTTTTTCTTCGTAGGTGCATTCCACCTACGGTACAAGGCAACTGCAGCCAGTAGCTGTTGAAATGCACAGCAAGCTGAAGAAGTACGTGAAGCTTGCGTTTCAACAAGACGCTAACTACTTCGCAACCATCCTCGATCCAAGATGGAATATTGGTTGGTTCAGGGATCAGCAACTGTGGCAACAGAATTTTTGGACGATGGGCCACAGTACCGACGCCATCGACCTGCTGTTCACCGAAGCAGCAGACAAATTTAAGAAATTATCAGAGGAAGCTACCTCCCCGACGCCACCATTAGCCAACAACACTCTTGAAGCAATGATGGAGGATATGGATATGCCGATCATCTTCCCGGTATCCCGCCAACGATATCAAGCAACTCTGACCCAGGTTGGTGAGGAGGTGGAGCGATACTTTTCACTTCCACTGGTGAAGAAAGAGGAATCACCATTGGAGTGGTGGGCTGTGCACCATCTGCAATTCCCGACTCTTGCAAGGATGGACCGGTTCTATCTTGCAATTCCGGCGTCCTCGACACCGTCCGAAAGAGTATTCTCTCAAGGAAGACGGACGTACCGTTGGGATAGAACGTCGTTGTCAGAAAGAACCTGGAGCGGCTGCTGTGCCTAAAGGACTGGATAAGACAGCAGCAAGATGTTGTTCAGGCATCCCTCCGTTCCTCTGAATAGTTTTTATTCTTTTTTGCTGTATATATGTTCGTTTTCCCGCTTGAACTTCCCACGTGGGAGACGTAAAGTGAGGATTTTTTCTCTTTTTTTTCCTTTTTTCCTACTTCTTTTCTTGAATTCAACGACGGTGTCAATCTGCTGCTCTAACACCACTCATCATCCTGAATCATCGCGGGTAATTATGGGTAATTACCCACGGGTATGAGTCCGAGTCCTGGGTAACGGCATTACCCAACCCAGTACTCATGGGTAGCTGCTCTACCCGAAACTGAGGGATCTAATCATGAACAGATTGAAAACTAGATAAAAACTATTTGAAGTATCAAACTCACATATTTGGCAAAATATGGAAATGATTCGTGATTAGGAGTGAAAGGCTATCAAACTCAGACTCAGAGATAGCTGGTTTTCCGCGAAATTTATTGAAGTAGAGCATTTAAAATTTTTTTTGGGTATAGCACTGGAAAGTGGGTCGAGCGAAAAGTTAGTAAATATAAAACATTGAGAAATTTTCAGTTCTCCATTTGAAAATATGCGCTTACGGTCAGATATGACTATATGCTGCAAGACTATATGTGTCTTAAGCTGGAATTAATTGCCTGGACACAGGAATTGGTGGACGACGATTTTTAGGATGAAATGCAACGAAGATTCACGCAAACTCTGTTGTTGTAACTAAAATGGAATCGATTGTTACGTATGCGGTATCAGAGGACACATCAAGCGAAACTTTTCTAAAAAAAAAGGGAGAAAAATCCACGAATAAAATTGACAACAACTAGAAACGAAAAGCTTTCTTTGCCAATGACGAAATTGTTTTTAGAATCTCAAATGGAGTATTATGAATGAAATCTCGCACAAAAATCTATGTAGAGTTGATAGTGGTGCAAGCAGACACCTCGTCTCAAACGAAGATTTGTTACAAGAAGCTGTTGACTGCGGTTGATGTAAACGACTCGTTTCACGCTCTCTAATGGTGGAAGGCACTCCGTGTCCAAGGCGTGAAAGATCACGATACGGACACCTGGAAGCAGCGTGATGATTATCGAATTGTCGGAAGTGTATTTCGCTCCGAAACTCGGCAAAAACTTAATTTCACTTGAAAATTCGTAAAAAAGGCTGTGAAAAAATAACCGACAACGGAAATAAGCTGACACTAACCTCAAAAGATTAAGTTGTCTTACCTATAGAAACATTTGGATCCATTTTTTCGCTAATTTTGCGCCCAAAATGTTAAGTGGATCTGCAAATCATTTTTTAATATGGTGTTAAATGTTGTCGAAGAGAGTGCTGAAGATGGCACGCACAAATGAACTTCTATCATTACCACGTGCGGTTGGATCCCCTGGCACGGTACAATTGAAAACTGGCGAGATCCCATGCCAGGCATGGTTTTAACAGATAATAAAAGACCAAATATCTTGATATGCACGGAAGGCAAAGGGGCAAGGTAGAAACAGCCCAAGAAAACCTCTAGCAGTAATTGCCCGTTGAACGTGTTCGCATTGAGATCTGCTCTGACGTTAAAGGTCCGATCAAGCCGATTGATAGACGTGTAAACCGTTCCCTGGTTGTTTTCACGGATTATTTTTAAAATATACGGGTTTCGCTGGCGCGAGCTGCAAAAATTTTCGAACATTTTCTGACATTGTTTGAAAAAAATGAATTGACTGTTCACGTACTAAGAATAAATGGAGATGAAGAATGCCAAATGTAAACTTGTTATACAACAAGTTGGAGTGCGTATGCAGATTTCGGAGACTGTAAAACCAGCTCAAATGGAAAATCTGAGAAGATGAATCGGACCTTTTTTTAATATGGTCCGTTATATGATTTTCGGATCAGGTATTCCGTTGATGTACAGGTAGGAGGCGGAGAAGTATGCTTCTTACATACTCAACCGTACTCCGACACGTGATACCCCTGTAAACCTGTCGCCTTATGAATTGTTAGCTTCCCTCGTGGATATCGCGGTTTTTGGAATACCTCGCTTGGTTTAGAGAGATCCGAAAAAGAAGGCTCTCGCAAACATTCCGAGCGTGCCCTAATATTGGGCAAAGTGATGAAACCAAGGCTTACAAGGTTCTCCTGTCGAAGGAAAAGGTGGTAACTACTAACGAGGTCCGTGACGGGTTTTGAGACGCTGTACAAAGAAGCCAGCCCAAAAATGACTAATAATCTCGAAAAATGCGGCTGAGAAAGAGTATAAAAGATGGTATCTGGCCGCAAGAAGACGTGAGAGAGTAAACCTGGAGGTAAACGCAAGGTATGTGGTAACAGTACTGAATTTCAAATAGCTAACGTAATCCAAGAACCTGCAGATCATGTGCGCAACCCCTCTTATCGAGGACCAAAGAGAATACACCGAATGCAATGGCTCTTGCAGAGTAGAAAGGAAGAAGGACGGAGGATCAAGATGAAGCAAATGGGTAGAAACTGTCGTCCAAACGGCTGGACAGTTCCGAGCAAGAAACAAACGAGGAAAACGCTTTGTTTTTCTACGCTGTCTGTGACAATATTTGGATTTGAAAGTGGTGTGTGGGCGGAAATTTACACCCAAAAAAGTACAAGGAAGCCCACGATAGCAGAAAGTCCGACATGTTAAAACTAAGTCTCTCGAAGATCATGAACCTTAGAAGTTGGTTAAAAGACTACCTGGAAAAGAACCTTTACTACGAAATGGGTCTACAATACGAAGCTGAAATTGGATGGTACCATTGAAAGGCATAAAATGCAAGTTTGGTGGCAAGGGGTGTCAAGCAGGTCTATGGTCAAGATTACTATTTAACTTTTCGACTATGATGAAACTCAATAACATAAAAGTGATACTTACTATTACGCAGATCTTAGTGTGCCTTCCCGGCACGGTGATGTATTAAATGCACAAAAAATGAAGAGTTATACTATTTTCGACTCTGAGTGCCGCAAGGTATAGAGATTTCGATAGATGATTTGAAAATTTTCGACGTGGAATCCAAAAAGTGAGATTGCAACTACGGGTAAATCTCTATGGTATGAGAAAGGCTGACTATGGCACCAGTTGCTATGCGCAACACAGCAAAATATGGAGTTCATGGAATGTGTCACGGACACATGCGTGCTTATAAGAAATCTGGAGGTGAAACGGTTCTCGTTCGTGTATATATGGATGATCTGTTGGTCACGGGGACAACAGACCAAGTTGTTGAAAATATTTTTGAGAACATGGAGATTTTAGAGCTCAAAAAACTTGGGTAGTGTGAAAAATGACTTGGAATTGGCATCGTAGAAGGAGCAAAAGAAGGGTCTTAACAAGAGCCTATAATTGATAACCTATTGAAGACTCATAGTCTGGAAAAGGATTATCAGGCCAAGACGCCTGTACTAATCTCGATGACATGAAAAGTTTTGAAAGCGATATTGCCGGTAAAGTCACGTGATAACATGCCGTGCATTCAAGAAATTCCAGTCACTTGATGGAAGTTTGCTGTGGATTTCACGATGCACACCCCAGATATCACATTTCGCTGTGTATCGTGCCACTCAACGTACTCACGCCCCCACGTTAGGGTATTACAAAGCCGCCAAGCGAATTGTAAAATATTTGAAGGGCATAAAAAAGTTTAATAAATTATAATTGAGGAATGATGATGGATTGCCACCGCCAGTGCGGATTACCTGTTACTCCGACGCAGATTTGACAGCAGACAAAGTGAATGGAAGATTGTTAGTGCTGCTGTTACTTATGCAAATGGCGTGGTGACAAGTTGGCATGCAAGAAGCAATTGCAGTTGCACTATCGACGGCGGAAGCCGAATTTGTGGGTGTAGAAAAGAAGCGCTACGACTCAAGGAACTGTTGTACGAAATTGGAATTCACACAATGACGCCTCTCGAGTTGAAAATTAATAATCCGGTTGCGATACGAAATGTGGAAAGCGATTCTAGTGCTGGAAGCACAAAACACATTGAAATCATGCAAAACTTTTGAGGGTTTATGCGAAAAGAGATAGTTACGACAATACACGTGTCAAGTGTGGAGATGAACGCTTATCTATTGATGGAAATATTCAATGCGCAGCGGGTACGAGTATTGCGAAATCAAATTGGATTGTTGTATGAATGATGTTATATCTTGTTCGGTTTCAGGAGGAGCGCTGAAGTTTTATGTACCCATGTTGGAAGCTTGGGAAAATACAAATTCAAAAAATGAAGCGGCATTGGCGATAAATGCATCTGTATTCAAGACTATTATTTACAATTATTTAATTTTCTAAAATTACCTAATGCACTTTCAGTTTTAAAAACCTAGCATAACTCACTTAACGACGCACCTCTGTTTCACCTCTGTTTATGCGCATCTTTCCTGACCAAAACTTCTGTTCAGGTAATATAAAACTCACGGAAGGGGATTTTTTTCTACACTCGCATCTTCGCGAACACGCACAGGTTGCTCCGCATACAGCTCACTGACATTTTCGGTATTACGTATATAAGTGCAAAAGTCAAAAATTTGGGCTTTTAGGGTTACGTTGTGATTGATCTTCGGTTATTTTTTGGTTTAAACTGTTGGTTGCTACATTTCACGTGTTATTTACGTTTTCGTGCAAAATATGAATGATAAAAAAGAGAAGTGAAGAAGTGATTTACTGGCTTATGTCAAAACGTTAGAGGGACGTCTAGGGAAGGCGATAGAAGAGGAGCTCTACCAGTGTATCGCCTGGGTACCGGAAAGACGCTCCTGTAACAGGGTTACATTCTGGTTACATTTAGTTATGTTGTGTACGTAAGTACACTACGGTTGGGGTCAGTATTGACCGGTCCGAAAGGTTTGGACCTATTGGTTATTTTAACTAATCAGGGCAGGATCCCTTGGGCGAGGCGTGGCAGCCAGCCACGTGTTAGTACACAGGTGTGTACATTACATTTCGGCTAGGTACGAATTTATAAGTTCTACTTAGTATTACATATATTTTTTATAGTTTAAATTAATTTAGGCTAATTACATACTAAATATATATTCAGTTTACATTTCACTCTGGAGGCTGCTAGTCGCACGACCTCTACCGGTCGCGCGCGCAGTGAGTGTTGTAGTGTAAGGGAAGTCCTTCCTTTAGCTACCCCCTTATTAATGGAGCCTTGTAACAAGGCGTTAGCTTGTGCTAACTTGTAAACCAAAGGGAAATATTAGCCCCGAGTAACACAGTACTCTCTTACTAATCCCTTTTATAAGGGTGTATCGGCTAAGTAGCGGCACATCGCCGCTTTAGGAAAGTCTTCCTCTGTGCGCTAGTCACCTTGCGTGTACGCACCGGCTACATCTGGTAGCACTTGTAGTCAATCAAACACCTGTGTTGGTAGGCTACGGCATCCTCTGCAAAGGATGAATCAGGACGATTGGGAAATGTTAACCCTCGTCCAGCAGGAAGCCTTTAACAGGCTGTTATCCTTACTGGGTGAAGAAGGCATGTAGCTCCAAGTGGAGCAGGGCCTTGAGGCCGTAAAGGCAAGGGTCAATGCCCTCATCGCCCATGAGGCGAGATGTAGTGGAAGTCATTCCACGTCCACGGGGGTGCGCCCCCCGTTGTCCTTTAAGATAAAGGAATTCACCGGTGAAAAGGGTGATAACCTTTATGTGTGGCTTCGAGAAGTCGAAAAGGCCTTCTCCACGGCGAACGTGATCGCAGATCACTTGCAAGTGGGACTTGCATTGAACCATCTTACGGGAACAGCCCGTGCATGGGCGTTTACGTGCTCGGATTCGGTCATGGACGTGTTCCCGACCTGGGAAGTCCTTAATCAAAAGCTTATAGACATGTATGCCACGCCTGATATGGCTTTTTAGAATCAGCTGGCGTTTCTGAGGTGCCATCAGGGCCCTAGGGACTTGGAAACATATATCCAAGAACATAAGACCCTGTTAGCAGGGATGTACGCGAAAGCGTATTCGGACGACGTGTCCATTCCCGTGTTTATGGGAGGCCTGAGAGAAGGGCCAGCACGTTCGGAGCTCTTCCGATGCCGACCCCAATCCCTAGGGGAGGCGTTTAAGATGGCGTTTAACGCCGAGAGGAACTTTCGCTCCTCCAAGGTGGGTCCTGAACCCATGGACCTTAATCAAGTCGAAGCGGAGGAGAAACCTTCCGCTAAGAGTCAATCTGACTCCTTCTCGCAGATCTTCGAAGCGGAGCTCCTTGCAATTCTGCAGCGGCATTGGCCGCTAAGATGCTTCCTGTGTGGAAGCACGGATCATCTGCGGAACAGATTTCCTCGAAACCCCCAGCGAGAAACTCGCTATAAGGGACCGAGGGCGGGTAAAAGGCCCTCGCCCAAGCCTTCGGGAAACTACGGCTCCCAGTAGGTGCGGGGCGCCCTACTGGGGGATTCCTCAGTGCTGTTAAACCCCAGGGTAGGGGACGACAGCACAAAGCCCCGAGGGAAACGGTGCTTTCTAGCGTCGAGTTGGTGTACTAGCCAGATTTGCTGGTAGTCCTTGCGGACGTAAAAGGCTTTGATAAGCCTTGGAGAGTCTTGATAGACTCTGGAGCGTCTGAAAATTATGTCAGACGGGTTTCTGTGGAGAAGAGTCGGCTTTATGCCGAGGCCTTAGAGGCACGTTCTCGTGACGTTGTCACGGTCCGTCTTGCGACGGGCGTACATGTTTCTGTACCCAAGGACTCTATTGACCTTAAGCTCAAGTTTGCAGACTTCGACAGCTTAGAACGTTGCCTAGTCCTGGATTTGGACTCGAGGTATGACCTCATTCTGGGCATGAAGTGGCTGGAACGCCACGAGCCATGGATAGACTGGAAGTCTAAGTCCATTGGCTCAACGCACCTGCGATCGGGTGAAACATTGGCGAGTTATGAACCCACCTTTTCTCGGTTGCAAAAGCGATTCTGGCGTGAGATGCCAGAGATTGGGATGTCTGAGATGATCAGTCCTAATGAGGACAAGGAAGTGTTCCTTGACGAGGGGGATTCGGCGGTTAATCCCCACGCCGAGATAGGCGAGACTGGTGAGTCGCCAGTGATATAGATGGATTACTCTGAGGTTAAGCGCGAGGCGCTTCCTAGAGAAGAGACCCCTATTTTGTCTCTTCTGCAGGTCGGGTTTCCCGACAACGCCGTGCTCGGCGAACAAGTTGCGACTCCAGGGTAGGGGTAGAGACCCCTGTGGTTAAGTGCGAGGCGCTTCCAAGCGGAGAGATCCGTAGTTCGTCGCTTTCGCACGTCGGAATTGATTCCGACCACGCCGTTGTAGGTGAGACCGGCGAGGCACCGGTGTTAGAGGTATAGACCTTTGTGGATAGGCGCGTGGCGCTTCCAATAGATGGGGCAATTGACTCCCCCCATCTGGGTCTCGGGTTGAGTCCCGAGGCCAGTAGTCAGCAGTCCTATCGGATGCTGAATAGTGTGACAGGTATTGTCACAGAAGGCGTAAGCCTGGAACGGTTGCCTGGGGTAGGCGAACTGTTGTCGTTAGAGGAGATGTCCTTCAACGAGTTTGATACTGCTTTAAAAGCAGATGAAATCGACGAGGTCGTCGTGTTGCGTCCGGAAGAGGAGTTGAACTCCTCATCCACGATGGACGAGTAAGTTTTGGTGCAAACCAAACAGTCATTAAATGCCCGGAGCGGCCTCAATATCCGCGAGGATCCTGAGGACCCTTACCATTCCTTGTTAAAGGAATTCGGAGATGTCATTAGTGACAACCCGCCGATGGGGTTACCACCGGATCGGGGAGTCCGACATGAAATTGATTTGGTTCCTGAAACCAAATACTGCGTCACTAGGCAGTGGACTCTCCACAAGGAGAAATGCGACGTCATCGACGCATTCTTCAAGGGGAAAGAAGAGGCAGGGATGGTACGGGAGAGCAAGTCTACTCACTCATCTCCCACCTTTTGTGTTCGTAAACCGAACGGAAAGTGGCGCATTGTGCATGCGTACAACAAGCCGAATGCAGCTACTGTGCCCATGCAGACTCCGATTCCTCGGAAGGATGTCCTCCAAAACAATATGGCGGGCTGTAATGTATACAGTGCCTTAGATCTGGTGGACGGGTATTATCAGGTGCTCATGCGAGCGTCCGATATTCCGCTTACAGCGGTCAGTACGCCAAGTGGCATGCTGTGGGAGTGGCTTGTTATGCCGCAGGGGCTTTCGAATGGGCCAGCGACTTTCAATCGCTTGGTGACTCAACTCTTCCGCCCTCATAGAAAGTACGCTCAGACGTACTTCGACGATATATTCGTTCATAGTCGCGAGGAAGGCGACTCGTCTGATGTTCAGACGCACCTGATACACCCACGAGCGGTGCTCGAATGTATGCGGGAGCATAAGTTATATGCGAACGCATCCAAATGTATCTTTGGTGCTGAGGAAATTCCTTTCCTCGGACGCTTCATCGGTAAGGATGGAGTGCGGGCGGATCCCACGAAGGTGAAATCCATTGTGGAGTGGCCTTCGCCTGTTAGAGATTTACGGAAGTGGCTTGGATTAGCCAATTATCTCCACAAATACAGCGATAACTACGCTGAAATGGTGAAGCCATTAACTGAACTTCTTAAGAAGGACGCTGATTGGTGTTGGGAAACCAAACACCAAAATGATTTTGAAGCGGAAAGGGGGATCTTGTTGAAAGCTCCCGTTCTTGCTCTCCCAGATTCTGGGAAACCATTTAGTGTCGTCTGTGACGCCTCCGATTTCGCACTCGGATGTGCTTTGTTACAAGCAGATGATGCCGGAAGGGAACGCGTGATCGCGTTTGAGTCGAGGCAGCTTAAAGATGCAGAACGGAATTATCCCGTTCATGATAAGGAGCTACTTGCTATGAAGTATGCCCTTGTCAAATTTAGGGTTCACCTACTCGTCTCAATGCCGTTCGTGGTTTATACAGACTACGCGTCCTTAAGGACAGCGACGAAGTCGCCTCATCTCTCGCAACGGATGGCCCGTTGGCTCTCCTTCTTTGCGGAGTACAACTTTGAGGTTAAGTATAAACCTGGCAAGCAGAACGTGCTTGCAGACGCGTTGTCGCGTCGTCCCGATTACGAGCTCGCTCACGCGACATTCGTCACCTCGTCTGTGGTGGATCTCATACGCCAGGCGTATGAGAAAGACCCACAGTGTACGGCACTTATCAGCGCGTTGGGTGGAAAGGGACTTGGCTCGTCTGATCCAACCCTGTCGAGTCGAGCTCAAGCTCGTTTACACCGTTACAGGTACTTTGACGGTTTGCTATATTATATCACGATCGCGGAGGACACTCCGCGGGTGGTTGTTCCTCATGATGAGGAACTGAAGTATAAAGTCCTCTTTGAGGCACATGACGCCCTACCGGGGGTTATTTTGGTCGGGATAGACCTACAGCGCTTTAAGCGCTTTATATTGGTGGCCCAAAATGTATAAGTGGGTCGGTGCGTATATACGCACCTGTGAAACATGTCAGAGGGTCAAACTCTCTGCAGAGTCAGCGGCGCCTTTGGCGAGAGTATACGTTCCGACGGAGTGTTGGAAATCCATTAGTATGGATTTTATCTTCGGTTTTCCGAAGGACAAGGCCGGTAACACCGGCATATTGGTCTTTGTAGACCGTTTGAGCAATATGTCTCACCTAGCGGCAGTGCCAGAGTCCATTGATGGACAAGGAACAGCGAAAGTGTTTGTAGACCGTGTCTTTCGACAGCATGGTCTAACCGATTCCGTTGTGTCGGATCGGGATCCCCGTTTTACGGGACAGTTTTGGAGCGCGTTGTTAAGGTGCTGGACACTAAGCTCCTTATGTCCACTGCGGATAATCCGCAGACGGACGGTCAAACGAAACGCGTTAATTGCGTTGTGGAAGATATTCTCCGGAGTTTATGTCCGGATTCTCCAAAGAGTTACGAGTGAGATGCTTCCTATGGCCGAATTTGCTATAAACAATTCGGTCCATGCATATACGGGGTTTACCCCGTTTTACGTGAACGGATTAGTGAATCCGAGGGTTCCTTTGACGCCACGTGTGTGTGGCCCAGGGATTGAGGGGGGAGGATTACCTGATGCCAGCCCTGTATCTGTGCGAAAGCACATCGATAAGTTTTTATCGACGCGCCTTAGTGTCTTACGACACGTCTGCGATGCCATGGCGGACCAAGACAAGCAGAAGGAGCAGGCTGACCGCAAGGGTCGGCGTAACGAAACGGCGTACAAAGTAGGAGAAAGTGTTTTATTAAACGCTAAGAATCTTCCTACAAATGCATTTTCCAACGTGTTGCGCAATAAACTGCGCCCCAGGTTTGTGGGGCCGTTTAAGGTACTAGCCCGAAAGGGCTTGGCTTATACCTTGGATATCCCGAAGGTGATGCGTACGCATCCAACCTTCTATGTTGGTATGCTCAAGCCATACCAGAACCCGGAGGCGGGCCACCTCTTGGAGGAGGTTGGGAAGTCTGATAGCCGAAAGGCATGACAGGTACCAACATCTCCGACAGTATCGAAATACGACCCTGAAGCTCCGCAACGAGAGACTCGAGGGAGGCCATCCGCCTCTCGAGGCGTTCATTCGCACTCCCCTCGTCGTGGCGTCCCTCCTGGGAATCATGGATGCGACGGCTGTGTCGATCACAGCGCCCGTGAAACTCGCGTCGCAATAGCGCGACCTCCTCCTCCATTTCTCGATACGGAGGGTACTCCACATTACCATGTGGAGCGTCTGATGGCACGACGCAATAATTGGGGTGAGAACCAGTACCTGGTGAAGTGGAAAGTTATCCACATTCACGGATTTTGTGGGAGTCCGATACTCCCCTGCGGCAGGATTGCCGTGACGTCGTTGACGCTTTCGAGCGGGAGAACCCCTCTGGGAGTCAACGACCAAAGATGCGGAAGAAGCCCCTTCACTACCAGTAGCTGGGAGTTTGCCGGAGGCAGATGCAGAGTGTTCATTGCTCTCCGGCACCACACCGGGGGCAGGTAATTGCCCCAGCGCTTTGGCCTGAGCATATGCCAAGCGCAACGCCCTCTCTACCCGAACGTCGGGTTCGGAATAGCTGTGGTACAGCTCATCAAAGCTGGGGAGGCGCTTCTCCTCTTCCGCCCAGGCGCGGAATGCCCGTTCTGCCTCCTCGACACTTTCGTCCCGTAGGAGAACGTAGGGAACCTCGCAAAGGATCTCTACGACGGCACCGCGTGCCTGTTTCCCGAGGCGCGCTCGGTAGGACTTGACAGTGAACTGCTTAGGCGTTAGCAGTTTGGCCCGGAGTTGTTTCCGGCGCGCGATTTCACGTGGCAGTACAGCCGCAGGACCAGGGACATACGAGGCTAAACACCTCTTCACCTCGTTCTTAGCCTTCTTTTGAGGGTCACGAGGACCCTTCCGTGCCGGTACGGCATGTCGGGCTTCATGAACCGTGTCCGGTTCATTGGTGATGATCGCCTTCGGCGACCCGGATGCATCATCCTCAGTTGGTAGAGGTGGCGCACGAGTTAGCGCGTTTTCCCCACGCGTGGGGAATGGATTGGATGACCAACACCGCCGTTCGGCGCTGTCGGAGTGGTCATCCATTGGAGAGATATCCCCAAGGGCACCCACCTCCGAGTTATCGGAATAGTCTGCATCCTCAGCACCACTAAAGGTGCTCATGTTTAGCCAGAGGTTCTAGCAGTTGGAGTTCTCCAACTATGATTGATTTATTGCGTAAGCAATAGTCTTGATGGGGGAGGATGTAACAGGGTTACATTCTGGTTACATTTAGTTATGTTGTGTACGTAAGTACACTACGGTTGGGGTCAGTATTGACCGGTCCGAAAGGTTTGGACCTATTGGTTATTTTAACCAATCAGGGCAGGAGCCCTTGGTGGAGGCGTGGCAGCTGCCACGTGTTGGTACACAGGTGTGTACATTACATTTCGGCTAGGTACGAATGGAGTAAGTTCTACTTAGTATTACATATAGTTTACATAAGTTTAATTAATTTAGGGTAATTACATATTAAATATAGGAAAGCGCTATTTGCCCCCCCCCCCCATTTTGGCTATTTGCCCCCCCAAAATTATTTCCATGGATCAGCCAATTAAGAAAAATGCATAATAAAAGGTTCTTTCAGAATCAAATGGCCACGACGCTGAAGAAGTGCCTCAGACTGTACAACCTGTTCAAGGCCGAGGTATGAATATTACACAGTCCTCGGCTTTTGCATTACACGTAAACTGCTTGCTTGTTGCAATGAACTGGTCCAGGTCTCGCGTACAATGACGCTAACCGCGTCGCGATCACGCACGAAGGGGCCGTGGCCCTTTTAATCACGCTCTTGCACACGGGCACGGAGGCCCAGAAACTCTGGTCCACGTATGCGCTCGGGAACCTCGCGTGCGACAATTCCACGTTGGCAAACTCCCTCGCGCTCGACGAGGTGCTGCCGCTGCTCGTCGAGCACGTGCGCGCGGGCTCGGATCCGCAGAAACAAGAAGCTGCGTATACGCTGGGGAATCTCGCGGCGAGCCATGACGCGATTCGCACGGTATTGGGTCGGAACAAGGTCATTACGCCGTTTTTCCAGCTCGTGAAAGGGGGGAACGAGGACCATTGCCAGTGGGCGTGCTATGCCCTGGCGTGCCTGGCGCAAAACAAAGAGACGAATCGCGCGCGGATGCTACGCGAAGGCGCCGTGGCGCCGTTCGTGACGCTTGGGATCGCGGGCAACGACGCGCAACGCGCGCACGCGCTGCGCGCGCACGAGCATCTCGCCCACGTGCGTCAAGATCCGCGCGGCCCGTGACCGAGGCGGTTCCCGTCGGATCACGTCATTTCTTCGCTCCTGGGCTTCTTATACACGGGCACGACGGCCGAGAAGACGCATGCGGCCACGGCGCTCCAACGACTGGCAGTTAGTAGCGACGCGCTGTGCCAAGCCATGCTGCAAGCGGGCGTGGTTCCGTTGTTAACAGAGGTGGTGGAAAGTGGCACGTAGACCGAGGCGACGGCTGCGACGGTCGCCTTGTACTTCTTTCGGCAGCAGCAGGCGCCAGCCGACGTCAAGGTCGGGGCGCTGCTTCGGACCGTTGCCATGGCGTGGTAGAGGGGGGGGGGTCATGTATATACATACACCAGGCCTCATAATTTTCGGCAAATGCCGAATTTACCAAAAATAAGCTAATTCCGCGGTCAACTTTACTTTCCAACGTCAGATTAGTCATTGATTGCCGGAAATTGTCGTTCTCCCATTTTAAGACAGAGAAATCGCTTTCTACGGAAGTGGTATTGGCAAAAGCCACTGCCAGCCCACCCGAGAATAGACGGAGAAACGTGAAGCGATTTCCAATCGATGACTAAGCATCGTTGAAGTTGGTTTTAAGCGTGTGCTCGTCAATCAACGCCTTTGTTGATGGCTCTTGGTTATAAGCCTTGACCAAACCTACATCATTGACTACCTGGTTAGAAAGCAATACAAGCGTTTGTTTATCAAAGTTTCACTGGCGACCAACTACTCACCTCTGTGATCAGATTCTACTTGCTCAACATCCTCAGCGCTCCAGTAGAGGCCGATGTGAGCTCGGTATTTGTCTAAGACATCAGAAATGAAGGTGCCAGTCCGCAGTTTCACAAGATGCGCGGGAAGCACTGGTGGCGCAATGCTTCCTGCGTTTTTTCGCTCATCTCGTTCCACCTGGACGTCAGACCAACCGCAAATGAGTTGCAAAGTGTATTGACCAACTTCATGCAACACATGCGATTGGTCTTCTGCGGAAAGAGAATTGAACAGATCGCGGGCCCATGATCCCTGATCATAAATGTGCTCCCGCACACTCTGTGTTTGGATACAGTATTGCCCGCGAACGTAACATAAATCATCCGGAGGGTTCCCATCTGCTTCCACATCCATTGCCGTTACAAGTGGCCAAACAAGCTTTTGATCTCGGCCATTTGTTGGCAGAGGATCATGTCATGCGACTGGAGGATGGTCATCGTGGTGTTGCAAAGTTGCGCCAACGGTTGCAATGAAGCGCACATCACCCACCAGGTGGATGATGGTGCAGATACTGGCCGTTTCTCTTCAATCCACTGCTCCAATCGGCGACGATGTTTTAGCATGAGTGAAAGGATGCGCTCGAAATACATCCATATGTTTGTATCTCTGGGGCACTGCACCTGCATATCCAAATTTAAAGATTGTGACGTGTAAGAAGAAAGGTAAGATCCGCTTAAAAAAACATTATCTGCTGGAGGGTACTGCACCTGCATTTCCAAGATTAGATTCTGTTGTTGCCGCAAGTGTACAGAAAACGCATGCGCTGTTTTATAAAACGCCCCGTTGTCCATTTCGTTGGTTGCGGCGCGAATGACAATGTCTCCTTGGTGAGGCGCACACCAGACACGCATGAGTTGATGTGTCGCCATCCGGTTCAAACGAGCAACGACACCATTGCGACAGCCAGTGTTTGTGTTTCACCGTCCGTTGTTATGGAAATAATCTTGTCCTGCCACGGCGCGCAGACCGTTTCAAGTAATGTGGTGATGAGCTTTACCGTATTTTCGGCAGTGTGCCGATCGAAGAATGGCACGACAACTAAATGAACGTTATGCAAGTTGTCATTGACACAAACTCGGATGCGCATGTCGAGGAATGGGGTGCCATTCTGCGTCGAACCATCACAGGCCAAGGCGAATGACCACACGCCTTGGTAGCTCAGTATCGATTTTATTTTCTGTAAGTTGATGGCGACAAGCACGCGCACAAATTGGCCGACCATATGGTCGTTCAGACCAGAGAGTTTCGGTTTTTTTATGGATCTCGGTGCTGTTTGATTACTTCTTCCGTCGGACGCATCGAAAGGCCCACCGACGTGTGGTCAAGCGCCAAGCTGTATCGGTATGGGTTTTTGATTGTTACCAAGTAGGAGCTGTCAGACTCCTTCCTAAACAACTTGAGCGCGTTTGCCTTGGTGATCGGCTCGCCGTTTTCCTCTTCGTCGTCCACAGGAGTAAAAAAAAATATCGCCAATGATTTTCTTCACAATCGATGCATCGATTCTGAATTCAAGATGCGCATTCGAAGTGTCAAAATATCCATCCAGTGTGGTCTTTGGCGACTTGCTTTCAAGAAACGTTTTCTTCTCCGACCCAGGGAGCTTTTGATACTCTTGCCAAGCAATGGTGTTCTGTTTCTGGTTATGAGTACGATAATTATCCTTCCTGAAATGTGGCTGAAAGAAGTGAGCATTCCATGTTCGTTGCCGTTTTGCTCCAACTGACGCCTTTTCACGCCCGTGGACCGCGCAAAAATCGCATCGGACTGAGCAGACAACTCCCTTTGAGTCCCGTGCCGCAATTGACAAGCAAAACTCGACAATATGTGCTACTTGAAACGGCGTCTTGCGTGCTGACATTCTTTGATTTGAACGTGAACGTTGATCTGAGGCACGTATGGAGGTAGGAGCGAGAGCGAAAACGGTGGCAGAAGTAAAGCAAACTTGTAATGGGAGTGGACGGTGGCAGAAGGGAAAGGAGGAAGAAACAGGACGTGGACGGTGCAAAATTAAACAGGAGATCGAAGCCGAATGTGGACGCGCTTCGAAGTCTTAAAAACGCGCTTCAAAGTCTTTAACATGCGCTTCAAAGTCTTAAACACGTCACGTGTGACGAAGCAAAATGTGGACTCGCTTCAAAGTCTTAAACGTGTGGTCTATGCATCATTAAAAAAAGGGTAGGGCTTATTTTCGGCGTCCGATTTTTTTTATTATCGGTAAAATCGGCGTTTATTTTTAGAATGCCGAAAATTATGAGGCCTGACATACACACACAAGCGTAGCATACTACTAAATGTGTAACCGATTGATATAAGATTATCAGTGCGAGTGCGGATGTGCTACGCTCGCAGTTCACGCCTCGAGTCGGAAGGATCGCAAGTGCTATCGTCGCTCGCGAATATAAGTTTGTGAGTGCCTCTACTACTACCATCTGTGAATTCAAATAGTTATTGTTGTGTGTGCTCTTCCCCTTAGCCATCGTATAGTCGTAGTGCAAAAATGCGTAGTAATCACTTGAACCTAATATACCCTCCCCTTAGTACGCGCAACCTTTGTATCCAGCACTTATCCACAGTAACCGGAACCTAAATGCGCGCCCCCACTAAAGAAAAACTTGGGCTGCCGTGTGATGCCGCTTGCCCCTCTCTACTCCTACTGAATATGCCAAAGTGAAAAAGCGCACAGAGATATTTTAGAACCTACCCATTTAATTGGGCAGGTGTAAGCCATTTCAAGCGCGTTCTGTAAGGGCCTCTTCATTACACTTGGACCCCGACTCTACCCGGCCTTGAATTCGTGTCCACTGCGGGACTCGAACCCGTGAGACCAAGCGCACAGAGAAAACGGACGCGTGGTTACTGTTAGTTAACCGTGAGAAGAAAATGGAAAAGTGATATATTTAGACTGGATTATTTTTAGTCCGTCACAAAAAATGCAATTTGTGTACACCTATTTTCGACTTTTGTGCGTCCATGCTAAAACCTTGGAAAACCACAATATCGCAACTTGCCCTTGGTTTCCAACAGTAATGATACTGTCGACGTCGACGGTGATACAAACATAATGGGCGTGTTAAGGTATTCGACCAACACGCAGGCCATTTTGCTCCAAAAACACTTAGCGCTGGAAAAGAGTCGCGAGTTTTTAATTGCCATCATGCGCGATTTTTACGAGCTCGTGCGTCATTTTCGGTCGATTACGAGTGACTGCGTGACGCTAGTGGATGACGCCCTCATTAAAGCTGAAAGTGCTGGTAGTAGTGAAGACGAATACGCAATGCTTACTTTTCCCTTCAAGTTGCACGAGTAAATGGAAAACGTGCTAGTAATGTAATAACATGAAAACGTGCGGAAGGTAGAACTGATCGCCGACTTGGAGTATAGTGATCCGGAGAGTTAAGTATCGTGCACAAACACTGGAGTGCCACAGGAGAAACGGGTAACATTGACAACGATTATGGTACTGTATTATTTCTCTCTATCATCCAGCAAAAACTTCATTCTTACTGGTGATGTCTGTGGTCAGTGCAATCAGGTTCGGAAGTACCACGAATCGAAACAAGAGCTGGCCTCCAACCGGGCTCATCTGAATCCCATCTAATGGAGAGTAAGAGTAAGAGCAAGAAAAAAAAAGAAGAGGGTTAGGAAATAAAATCATTTGCAATCTCGTCACCTGAGCCTCTAACACAGTTTACAATTTCAAACAAACGGAATACCACTATACGTGCGCGCCTTATACGCTGGGTACTTATCCGAAAAAAAACAGCAACTGCTCTTCATATCTACGTAACAGCATCAACGCAGTTATACACCATCCCATGTATCACAAGATATTTGTAACATGGGGACGCACGGGATACGATCGTGGATAAAGAACCAGGCTACTAGAGTGTACCCCACTGCACACAACGGATTGGCCAACAAGATCTGACTCCCGACGATCCACCAGAACCATCCGAGGTAACTTGGATGGCTAATGAAACGATACACTCCATGCGTCACGAGCTTGTGCTCTTTCCGCTTGAAATACTCAATCCAATGAGAAAATTTCGTGGCCGCGGTACTCATAGCTACTAATCGGAACAGTTGGCCCATGATGACAAGTGAAACTCCGACAGGACGAACAAACGAATGCAATTTTCATCCTGGCACAAGATACAGCTCTGTACAGAATTCTACACAGCTTAAGAGCACTGCGAGGTGATATTCTCGACTTTGGTTTAATAGAAAAGCTTTAAATTGACAAATACAGACACGTAAGCAACATGGACGTTAGCCAAAGTGCGGCCAGCAGCATTGCAGTCGGCAACATTGCAGAAGCAGTCGAATAGAGATGGGTCCAACGAAAATTTAGATACATACACTCATAGCTCATTTCTGCTGGCCGGTGATACTCCATCATGTGAATAAATCCGAGCGATATAGCGTACAAACTCCATTGCTCCACGCATTTCCATCTTAATGTGGCCGTTGCACTGAGAGACGGGTCTGCTAGTGCAACAAACTTGGCGAATAGTAGCAGCGAGATATGTACAGTCATGAACACGCCTAAGAAGAAAGCTGCGAGTGCTACTTTTCCCAAACCACGGACGGTATGAGCGGAACGCCTCGGACTGGAACATAAGCCGTTTTATACAAATTAGTGTCAATTTTCGGAGTAAAATTTGATTGGCTGATCCATGGAAATAATTTTTGGGGGTGCAAATAGCCAAAATGGGGGGGGGGGGCAAATAGCGCTTTCCTAAATATATATTCAATTTACAAATAACACTAATCCAGCTAAACGCACGACCTCAACCGGCCGCGCGTGCTGTGAGTTCTTGTAGCCAAAAGGAATACCTCCTTTAGCTACTCCCTTTCTAAGGGAAGCCTTGTTTCAAGGCGTTAGTTACAAGTAAACCAAGGGAAATATTGGCCCCGAGTAAGAGAGAACTCTCTTACTAAGGCCTTTTACAAGGGCGTATCGGCTAAGTAGCGGCACATCGCCGCTTAAGGAAAGTCTTCCTCTGTGCGCTAGCCGCACCGTGCGTATACGCACCGGCTACACAGAGCGTCGAAGAATTCGCCCTCAACTCCGTCTGCTGTGTCAGCGGCCCCTCTGCGAAAGGTTATTGGGAGGGTGATCGAGCCAAGTTTTTTCACCTTTTTCCCCATTCGTTGGCATCTTTCCCCTAGGAGTTCGACTGCTGTAAGCGCCCCTTGGGAAATCTAGGTGGATTTTTGTGATGTCCGTCGATCTGCACATAGAAAGTACAGATCGACCCCCTTCCTCTTAAGTTTAGGAATTGAATACATAATATATTGGGTATTTCCTTAGCGATCTAGGCTTGAGAGTCTCGGCGATCAAGTGGTGAAGACTTCCGCCACGTTATCAAGTACACCCCTTCGCTGATTACCACTAGATCGATACCAGCTATCTGCGATCATCGATCTGCGACCTGCGATCTGCGATCATCAACCCGCAATCTCACCAATTCGTGCACATCAACTAAGTTGATCTGCGACCTGCGATCATCGATCATCAATCATCGATCATCGATCATCGATCTGCGATCATCCGCAATCTCGCTTATTCCGCACAAGATCAACTAGATCGATCTGCGATCTGCGATTTGCGATCATCCTCAATCTCGCCGATTCCGCACAAGATCAACTAGATCGATCTGTGATCTTCGATCATCGATCTGCGATCTCGCCGATTCAGCACAAGATCAACTAGATCGATCTGCGATCTGCGATCATCCGCGATCTCGCCGATTCAGCACAAGATCAACAAGATCGATCTGCGATCTGCGATCATCCGCGATCTCGCCGATTCAGCACAAGATCAACAAGATCGATCTGCGATCTGCGATCATCCGCGATCTCGCCGATTCAGCACAAGATCAACTAGATCAATCTGCTATCATCGATCATCTGTAATCTCGTCAATCCACACAAGATCAACAAGATCTATCTGCGATCTCGCCAAACTCGACTAGATCAACGAGATTGACCTGAGATCTGCGATCATCGATCCGCAATCTCGCTAGTTCACACTAGATCAACTGGGTCGATCATCGATTTGCGATCATCGATCTGTGATCTTCGATCCCCAGTTATTCCCCGCGACATCGAATCTACGATTTTGCACCTGATAGACACCCGTCGATCTGCTACGAATTCACTCGATCTGCATCGGAATTGCATCGATCTACGTCCCAGTCACCTGGAGAGCGACCCACGCCCAAACCTTCGGGTACACAAGGTGATCAAGACATAGGCCTGTCACAGGACAACCGGAGGACCCCCTTCCTTAGTCGGTAGTCCGGGCGCTGTGGGAACGACTGTCCAAGCCTCAAAATCGGGTCAGCCGCTCCACCACACAGGCATTGAGATATCCCGGCCTAGGTTGTAGCATAATGCTTTGTACTGAATCCATGAAAGTGGTAGAATTTGTTTGGTCTGAGTGATAGGTAAATTTGCTTGGGGAGCATTTAGGGCACGGCTGCAAGTTACGTCCAAGCAATTATTGGCACGTGTCTCAGATCCGGCTACAGTTAGACTTTGTCTTGGATCAATTATCACTGTGTTTAAAGTTAATATCACGTACCACTAAGCTACCATGCTATTTGCCGCTGAGAAAGCTCTGAGAAGATCCTGGACGGAACATTTCCTATACTTAGTGGTGTGGTGGAGTCGAGTTCAAATTCGAACACCAAAGTGTCCTGAAGCCGGTCACCATCGTGCCCAGCCGACCAACTTACGGGGGGGGGGTGTACCCCGCGAACCTTCGCCTGCATCCCGATCGGATGACCCATCTGAATTGCAGGACGCCTGTTCCGATTTATCTTGACGCTTCTCACCTTGTGTACCCATTGGTTTGGGTGGCTACACACTCGGTGTTTTTCTTCTTCTAAAGTTTTAGTTAATTCATCAATAGTAGATCTTTTTTGACCTTCACCGTGGCGCGATATGGACTTAGAGGAGATCAATATGAAGTATACCAGGGTATAAATAGAGCGGAAAATTGTCTCCAAATACGTCAATAACCAATATTCTAGTGTATACTTAATTCCAGTACACTTTTGGGGCAGATCGCGTATGACGATGTGGGGACCCAACCAATAAAATGAGAGGTCGATAGACCATTAAGGAGCAGCCAAGCGAACGTATACAATAGCTTGGGGCTGCACCAACGAGATCTCCACGTAATATTTCCACTAATAAATTACACGTTTCAAACGTGTGCGACCTGAGGGTGAGTGTCGTTGTGCAACTACGCGTTCGCGTCGTGGGACTTCCGGCGGGCCAAGTGCGTCTCTAACGCGTCCCGGCGGGGTAAGATGAGCAGGAGGGGACCTTGTTAACCCTCCGCTCCCAAAGACTCCGTAGTAGGAGGGGCGACTTATGCGTAAGAAGAAGAAACTAAAACGTACACTGTATTTAATTAATATCCATTAGAAAACATAATATGTAAACTACATGAAACATCGTATGACTCACCTAAAATTGCGTACTTAACACTCCTGACACACGATTGGCCCAAAACACTCCGTCCTTTCAGCCAACCCGATCGATCTGCCTTGACAACTGGTACACTGGTACAAACTGGTCGGTAATTTTCAATTGCACTTCACCATAGTTCCTTGGCTCTTAATACACCTCGCCTCGTCTACTTTGTATGCTTAAAAGTACTCCAGTGCGCGTTTGGACGCCTCGTCCTGGTAAAGTAAAACTTAGCGCAGAATTCACACCGATGTCCTGGTCTTCTTACAGACTTCTTTGCACGCTTAAGAAAAGGGGAAAAAGCTGCAATTAACGATGCCCATAGCTTCAGTTGGCGACATCTTACCCTTCGTAACCTACATACTTCCATGCCCATCTCAATCATTTCCTTCACCTTGCTTTGAATCGCTTTGGTACGACGACGCGCTATCTCCATAGGATGTCGTGAAACTTCCGGGGGAGAAGATTCATTTTAACGGATTATTTATATTCAACAAGTATGTTTGTGTCATAAGATGCAATGAGGGCAACGTTTGTTGATTGGTTCATGCTTTGGCTCGGGAATGTTCTTTGTTTCATCTTTCACATCCACCACGACACAATTTGTAGACTGATTATTCGTTTCGTGCAATCTTTGTCGACGTTGCTTTCTGATACTGCCACAAGGACCTCCATCCTAGACACTAGTGACTTGGTTGCGTCCGTATCAGACGTTTTAAAGGCTAAACCATTTTCTAAACTGTCCATGTCCAGCACCACTGAGCTCGAGGACGTGGATGACGTATCAGAGGCGTCATAAGTTAACGAGACTGTCTCCAGGTACATAGTTGACGTATGAGTTCTAGTATGGTGTGTGTTGAAATGTTTCGTCGTTCATACTTGCGTAGATTCGTAGAAACTTGAGTTGTAGATGTCATATTTGTCGTGTGTCCTCCACTACTTATCTGTACCTAATAATACATACTCAGATCCTTAAGTACGCAATCTTGTCTCCTAAAACGTACGAAATTATCAATTGCTACAAATGAAAATAAACGTATACCCGGGTTTGTTCCCATACAAACACTAATAACGAATATTTTCAACAGTAGGTCTACACTACAGCTACTCACGAAAAGTGGTGTGCCCTACCTTGGGTGCACCACATATAAGAACTTCATTCTTCCTAAATGCAGCGCAATGTGCACCACGCGCACGAGGACAATGAACACGCTGGCGCTATACTGAGACAGTTGAACGTGAACGACGTTAATACGCCTTTATCTTCGCCTTGCTATGAAACGGAGACACTGAGGACGAAACAAGCAGGCGACTCCAGCTTTCACCGCACTCTAGCGCAGTGGCAATCGCGCTTGGACCGGGAAAATGGCTCGAACGAGACAGTAGCAATGGAGTTGGAGCTCCAGAGCGCCAATGATCGCATTCTGCAGCTCGAACGACAACTCTTGGATGCAGAAGAGACGATTTGCCACCTCAAGGCTGAAAAGCTCGAGGCCAAGCGAGAAATCGAGCAACTTCGCCGAGGGACGTTGGAAAACGCAACGTGTTCGCAAGAAAATGACAGCGACCTGCAACGCGTGGTGCTCGAGCTAGAGACGAAAGTCGACGAGCAAAAGAAAACCCACGCTCTGGAAGAGCAACAACTGCTGGCTGTTATTCAAGACAAGGAGAGTGCATTGAAAATGCTGCGAGGGCAGGTGGAAGATGGCTTGAAACAATTCGAGGAGCTGCAGAAACGACACATTGACTTGCTAGAACTCGATGAAGAAGAATCGCTAAAGCAGGACGAGGAGACCAGTGACAAGAGTCAGGTTAGTATGTATCAAAATGACGACGATGAAGCAGAAGGGAGTACTGGACACGCTACTGGACGCTCACGCGCTCCAGCTGACGCTGATGCAGTTAATCCTACATGGCAAGAAGAGCTTGTCCGTCATCCAACACCCCAGTTTGACATGAAGTCACCCGAGGTAGCTTGTATTCTCCAAGCATGGACCAACAACTTAAAAAAGATACGTTCCTTGCGGCGCTGGCTCGTAGAGGTGGTGGCGACAAAAGGTCCACTTCCAAAGGAGTTTCCCATGGTTGTAGAACTGCCACGGCTTCGTCCAGAAGTGCGCGATGGGTTTCTTACCCTCATCGTTCCGCTTCTTCGCAAGCAAACCGAACTGAAGATCCTCGCTCATTCTCGTCAATACAACGACGGCATTCACTCTGACCTCCGCATTCGGGTGGTACCGCGCCAGTAGCTAATCATGCAAAGGTCACTCTGGATTAGAAACTCCATCGTCGTTGTGTATTTATCGAAGCGGTAGGCCACAATAATCGTGTGCAATTTCCCTGATGACTGTAGATCCTGAGCCCGGAGTACTTTTACTTCTTCTTTCGTGGCGAGATGTATGGAGCCGGTGCTATCCTTCACGAGGCTCACGTCTACGCTAAATTAAGAATACCAGTTCAGCAATGAAACAAATCAATATTCTACAGAATCTTGTACACGTACTTCAAGTATAGCACGGTGCTGTCGATCAAAGAAGCGAGAAAACGCTAATAGCCACGCCATGGCAAGCAGTAGCACTTGACTCGACGGATGCGATTGTAGGGAATAGAAGGCAGGGCATAGAACCCCCATTATAGAGATAGAATCGTACAATTTCCATCTGAATCGCTGGACACCAGCGTGTTAGTGTATCTTCTGTATGCATCCAACAAGGGAGAAATTTGAGCATCACGGACAATAATGCACTTGTGGATCCAAGAGCTCACGTTCTAACGCCTTGACGTCATTCACCTGCTCCATTTCTTGTACATCCACTTGAAAGTCGGCGAGAGTTACAAGTACCAAGTCATGTAAGAGTCTCCATAGTAGCCAATACTCGCGCTAGAGGGAGCAATGAATGAAAAGCTTTCGACCCAATCATAGCCATCACGCACGCACCTCGGTCGTTCGTTTTTTTTCGCTCGACGGAAAAGTTCTAACGATACGTAGCGCACGCCAATGGACTCGAATCAAAAACTCAAGAGGTAGCCAAATGACGGCGACGCGTCAGGATGTCGCATCCGTTTCGCGGGGACACGGAAGTGTTGGAAGTGCGCGCTTTTTGCGCTGCACCTCGTGTCGCCATTTTGGCTTTTCAGCGACTTTTCAGTGAAAAGGTGATGTATTGTACATAACTTTAGGTTAGGTACAAAACATTGTGTATTTGCATATTATTAGTTTTAGGTGCAAACTTAATTCTAATTAATCACTTCTGATTTTGATTATTGACTCTCGTGTGGTTTCTTTCGTGTGGAGAACAAGCGCGCTACGGTGCGCGGCTGTTTGGAGTTTGTTACGTGGATTACTTGGTACACTGCAGTGGCAGTCGGATTTGTTTTCACGCACTGAATTCTCGTGTTACGCGATTGTTGATTTGAGTTGCTGGTTTTACGTTTAAGTCGCATAAGGACAGTGGAGAATTAAATTACGTTTGGTATTTGATTGTTCGCTGTTACGCTAATTACTAGCTCTATCTGATTGTATTGGAATATCGCACGTTAGTACGTGGTATCTGGAACTCGTGTGGCGCAGTACGTTCAATCGGATGGACGACGAAAATATTCAACAGGTTATGAGCCCAAATGAGGCCAGTGACTCGTCGAATCAGACAATCAGTGTGGTGGAGTCATGTTCGAAATCGAATACATTTGTATCGACAACCTGACCACCACCATCGTGCCCAGCCTTCCAACTTACGGGGGGGGGGTATCCCGCGGACCTCCATTCGAAATCTGGTCCGATCGTCCGCTGCTGGCAGACGACCGGTCATCATCCAAAGACACTTGGTCCGATTCACTTAAGTTCATCTCACCTTGTGTACCCGATGGAATGGGCTAGTTACACACTCGGTGCATCGGGATCGCAGATCGATCTGATTTGGTCTTGAATATGAGACCGTGCTGGCTAAGTGTACCTAGGGCGGAACTCTTCACCCCATGTACGTACAGACCAGAAACACTTCCAAAAGATAAATTCCAATAGGTCGATCGTCCAAACGATCTAGACCTGACCAATACGAAATAATAGAGGGTAGACCAATCAACCGGTCTAGCCCCTGGCCAATATGAGAGAAGACCAATACCGGTATAAACTCCAACCAATGTTACAATGAGCCAATATGTCCACGTGAAGACCCAATATGCCCGTGAAACTCCACAAACGATATCTCCACGTAAAGACCAATCCAGTGAATAGCACGTTCCAAACGTACTTGACTTAAAGTGTCGAGATCGCCAAATCGTACTCCCGTCGAGGGACTTCCGGTGGCCAAAGTGCGCGTGCGGCGCGTCCAGACTGGGTATAATAGGCGAGAGGGGATAATTCAACCCTCTGCCCCCAAACACTCCGCGGCGGGCGTAGGCGACTAGTGTACTTGAAAAGAAGAACGGCGACCCCTTGCTGCGGTGTAGACCAAGACCAGAAGAGGTTTTTGCCACTTATTCCTAGACCAAAAACCTTTACCGGGAAAATACGTAACCAAAAGGCTCTTACTTGGAAAAACCACAACTAACCAATAATACTACCTCCCTATGGTCCCTAATGTACCCACACAAAAATATGTAAAATAGCCAATGTCAGGTGACTCACCCAAGACCGGCGTTCTTGATACTCCTTGAATCTGATAGGCTAAAAAGCCCCCCTTGCTTAGACCAATCGGAAACTCGACCAACTGCCTTGACCAAAAGTGACCAAATTTGTGGTACACTTCACCACAGACGCCCCTGAGTCCGACCGTGTCGCACAACGATAACGGTCTGACTCACCCATCACTCGACCAACTGGACCTTGGTCACTCACACTTCTTCACCATGGACCAAACATCTTCGACACCTCCGTCAGGTACTGCCTTTACTTCACTTGATCTTCTTATACTTCCCTTTGACGCTCGTTCTTGTTGTTCTTGCAGAAACTCTATGCGCCGAGTCGCCCCACCTTGCTTCGCCTGTCCGGTCGGCTCTGTCTGGTAGCCCACATAATTCTCCTGCACTTCAAACATCGGAAGGGCGTCAGACTGAAGCCGACACGCGGATGCAGGACATGCTTGCAGAAAACATGCGTCTCAGGACCCAGGTGGACCACCAGGCAACACGAGGTGCGCATCTTTGGTCTTCGTCTTCTACTTGTCTTGACCCTCGTTTGTCTTCGGCTCTCATCCCTCCCAGCGTCGCAAAGGCAATAGGTACCTTGCTTGATGCCGATAGGCAGTCCGACGATCATGTTGACCAGCTCCGACCAATTCTAGAGGAGCTGGTAAGCGCACGTCATGAGCTGTCCCGTCTGGAGGCTTATCAGTCCCATCTCCGGGATAAACTTGCCCTTGTTCGCCGGCAGAAGCTGGACGGACAGTTTGACGCGACCTCACTGCGCATGCAAGGCGACGAATTCGCGCGACGCATTGCCGAGCTTCAGGTTTCAATTCAAGACCAGACAGGGAAGGTCCGGTATTATCAAGACAAGTCAGACGCTTGGACGCTAGAGTCGGGTCGTCGTCAGGTGGCACTAGACCAGTGCCACCAGCGCTTAATGAACTTGCTGCTTCCGTGTCGGGTGCTTCCTCCAGCATAGATTGGTCTGCGTCGGCAACCTTAGTCGCCTCGGAGCAAGACCAAGACCGCCTGCAGCAGGACCAAGACCGCTTGCAGCAGGACCAAGACCGACATCGTTCATTGGCTGATATTCAGCAGCCCGAAATTGCACACAAATCGAAGAAGCGCGCGGACGCGCCGGGTAGCTCGAGGGCGCGGGGCACTGCGCGCGAACCCAGACTCGAGGGGAAGCGTGCAGTGCCTCATAAGCGAGCCAAGACACAGGCGCTTCTTATGTACTCGGACTCGGACACAGGCGAAATCTACAGCCCCTCGGAAAGTCGAGCGCCCTCGCGCCGTACTGCAAATCGCACCAAGCACACAGGGGTATCGTCCGAGGAGGACTCCAGCGAAGGGTCTTGCGATTCCGAGTTTATGGTCTCCATCCAGTCCAAGTCACGAACGAATTTACGTGAAAGTTTTATCCAAGTGGCGTCGACATTGGGGTCAGAACAGAAGACCGGTTTGCAAAGTGACGCCACACCAGTATCGACATCAGCGAAGCCGGCGCCTTCGGTTCTCCCCGGGACATCCAAGCTTCACAAGTACGCTCTACTGAAGAACATGGCAGTTGACACCATCTCCCTTCCGCCGCGGACGTTCGAAATCACCTTGCCGTGGTCGTCGGGGCAAATCGGCTGTTTGCGACGGTCTACCCTGACCAAGCAGCTTCTGGCCCGGTCTTTCTCCCGCCCGGACCTCTGGCTCTTTCCACCGTCCAAGAAAACCCCTGCCGCGTCTGCATAGAGGGCGGACTTGATTACGTCGGCGCAGATCTCCCGTCTATACGGAGATGAACCATGGAAAATTTTCGAACACCCCAAGATAGGACTTGTGTTCCACTTGACTCCGTGGATCGGCACTTTGCTAGGCCGGGTGAAAAATTTCAACAAGATCCACGGCCAAGCAATTTGGGAAGCGTCCCACTACTTGGTGCTTCCCCCCGACCGGGTGCGACAAGATCCGGGCCTGGCGACGTTCCAGAGCAAGCGCAAGCGACGTCGAATTCGGTGGGCGAGGCTTGGCAATCCCTGTGCCAGTACATTTTGGACGGGATGCGAGCCCGCGAGTGTGACGTCGACGTGTTCTTGTACCCGGTGTTCCTCCACATGCCGAGGCGTCGCGTTGAGAAGACCATACTGCTGGCCGACGACGGCATATGGTACCCCGGTCTTGATTGCGCTGAGCCGGTCGCGGACCTCAAGGATGCTTTGGTCCAGCTTGACCGGAAGGACCCCTGGCGTAACCAGTTTCAGGATCAAGTGGAAAATCATCCGTCGATGGTCATCGGCCGTATGTGGGGCGATAGAAAGTGAAGTCGCAGGTAGTCGACCAGATATATCGCAATACATGTCATCATTTCTTTTTCCTATGTCCGATCGTCAAATCACTTGAGCTAATTTACCACTCTCTCCATAGTTGCACCGAACACGTTATCGTAAACAGTTCCACCTCCATCACGAAAAATAGTCATCACATTCGTCATTCCGCTACTCCAATTCGTCACAGTTCATCACAATTTCACTTCAACTCCGGACCTTCCACATCTTCACACCGGTCTAGACCGACCGATGCTACTGCATGTCTTGGTCTTGGTATTCATGAGTCTGTATCACTGCGAAGCGATTACGACTGACTCGTTCTCGTTCGAACTCTCGTAGAAGAGCCCCACAGTTCAAGTCGAGCTCGTCGACCCAAGTTGATTCATCATGGTCCTTCCATCGGACCAGGTACTCTCGGTGAGTCCGACCGAACCTGGTCTTCTTGGTCGACCGAACATCTAAGACCTTCTCCACTTCAAACTCGTCTTCCTCTAATGGTCGTTCCCAAGTGTCCTCCGACAGTAACGCTTCATCGAAATCAAATCTTCTTTCTTCGTCTACCAGACAGGGAGTTTTGGGTCGGTCAGGAAATTCTCGGACCAGCTTCAACTTGGACACATGCACGATCGGGAAGACCTTGTAATCTGTACCACTTGCTACTAGACGGGCAGCGTGTTCACCAATCAGCTCGGAAACACGGAAAGGACCGTGCCACATGTGAGCCAGCTTCTTCGCATAGCCCTCTTTCACTCGGTCTAGGTATAGCCATACCCTCGCCCTTGGTTCTATACCGTGGGGTCGGACCTGGTCATTGGTCCGGTATGCCCGGTCTTGTGTGGCCTGACGCAGCTTTTCGTTGACGACTTCTTTTGCAGGCTGGTAGTGTTTCTTGACCTGCATGCGCCAGCGTCGAGCATCGCGATCACGGGTCCGGGTGCAACCGATAGGTATTGCAGCTTTTAATGTCGACCGAGGGTCCCATCCATATGCCAGATAAAAAGGCGTTTCTCTTCGGATCCGATCGGTCGGCGAGTTGAGTGCAAACACCAGCCTTTCTGCATACTCGTCCCAATCTCGCTGGTCTGGGTCAGCAACGTACATCTTGATCGCCCTCGTTATGGTCTGCACCATCCGTTCCGCCGATCCATTTGCTTGCGGAAGATATGCCATCGTCGCACTCTGTTTCTGGCCCAGAATGTTATTGAACGACCGGAACACCTCGGCCATAAAACCGGGTTCCCGATCGTGCCTGATGAACTCGCTGGCGCCGAATCTTCGGAACACACATTCTTCGTAGCTCTGGGCGATCTGTTCCGCAGACCGAGATGCACTTGCCTTCGCAATAACTAGACCAGTGAACAGGTCTACCCAGATCAGCAGCTCAGTGTTGCCGCGCGTCGATATAGGCAGTGACGGTATGTGGTCCAT